>CATIWO010571731.1:0-12503 GCA_949673435.1 Macaranga tanarius | reverse complement strand
TAATTTATGGGTTATTTGCAAATAAAATCATGACTTTCATGATTTTAGCGTTTTAATCACATCTTTTTAAGTTTGGCAAAATAAAACACCAACTTATAAATCTTGGCAACTCGGAACACCGGTAGAAATTCCGGCTGCCACGTCAGAAAGTTTTCACCGGAATTTCTATCGGTGTTTCGAGTTGCCAAGATTTATAAGTTGGTGTTTTATTTTGCCAAGTTTAAAAAGATATGATTAAATCGCTAAAATCGCTAAATGTCATGTTTTTTTTTTGCAAATAACCCTTATATTTATTAACGAATGTAAGTAAAGTTAATTTAACATTTTTAGCTTTATTTGTAGAAATATATAAAAGGACTCAACAGTTTATGTTAGGCGGGCAGGCAACAATGTGAAATATCTAATTATATATATATATAGCCTTTACCCTCACACATCTTTTTTGAGAAGGTATGTGTGGTCTATGGCGGTGTGTACTTGCATTATTGTATCTTATGTGCGTGTTTGTGTGTGCATGTACTAACTTACTAACATTGATAGAAAGAAAATGCAGTGGGCGTATCCCACATCGCTTGTATAGTATATGCATGTGATACATATAGCCTTTACCCTCACATTTATTTTTTTAAGGAGGTGTGTGTGGTTTACGGTGGTGTATGTTTGCATTATTGCATCTCATATGTGTGTGTGTGCATATACTAACTTACTAACATTGATCGAAAAAAATTATATATATATATAGCAGCTGTACGATACGAGGCCCACTTTAATTGTTTCTTTTTTTGAGCCGACACTTTAATTGTTGCCTTTGTGTTGCAAAAATGACAAGCAATGTTGTACTAATTTGACTATATGGTTCTCAATCGCTTTCACGCCTTTCTCTAAAATGTTAACCATCAAAATATGTCATTGCCCATATTGGGCTAAAGTAGCAATTTTCCTCCTAAACTTGGACGTGATAATTAATTAGTCTTTAAATTAATTTTTTTGGCCAATTATCTTAATTCTTACCAATTTCGTAAATACAGTTAATTAGCCTAGATTAGTATTTCAAAAAAAAGTTCGATTGAAAATAATTTTTTAACTATTCCGCTCCAAAATTTTATATATTGACTACTTAGCTCCAATTTATCAAATTATAAAATATTAATTAATAAAAATTAAATTAAATTTTTTTTAGGAATGAATATTCAATTTAAAAAATATAAAAAATAAAATATAATTTTTTTACATAAATTTAAATTAAAATGATCAATCATTTTCTTAAAATTAAAAATTAAAAAATTAAGTAGCATTTATTCAATTTTTTTTATTATAATTCAATAGTACTCATGTATATAATTAAATAATTCTAAATATAATTTTAAAAATTATTGAATTTAATTTTTAATTTTTAATTTTACATACATATATATGAAGAGTAATAAAAAAAATATGCGAGTAAAAGTAAAAAAAATTGAGAATATCAAAAACTTTTAACTATATATAAATTATAAAAAAGAATTTTTGACATTTTAATTTATTCATTTTTAATGTATTTCAGTTTAAATAATATATTCACTTTAACTATTAGAGAAAATTTTAAAAATATATATTTTATTTTTTATTTTTTACTAAAAAATAAAAATATCGATATTAAAAAATATATTGCATCTATCTATCCAGCTTCTCAATTTTCTTTTGATAAAAATTGAATAACAATTATCAATTATTTTTAATTCTAAAATTTTTATCTACGAATATTAAGAGATATAAAAAGCATGCGAGTAAAAGTAAGAGATTGGAAAATAATTTTAAAAATTAAATTCTCATAAAATTTTCTAAATAATTTTTTTTGTTTGAAAATTTTTTCTCTATTTATTTAAGGAGAGTATATGATTTAAATGAATTAAATTGAAAAAATAACAATATTAAAAATAATATTTTATGATTTACATATAGTTAATTTTTTTTTAATATTTTCAATCTTTTACTTTTAGTCACATACTTTTTATATCTCTTAATTTCAAGTATCTAAAATTAAAAAAAATAAAAATAAAAAATTAATTTTAATATTTTTTTAAAATGAAATATATAATTATTTAATTATATACATGAGAACTACTTGATCGTAATTGAAAAGTTGAATAGATGCAACTTAGTTGTTTAATTTTTAATTTTTTAAAATAATTGAACATTTTAATTTATATTTATCTAAACATTTTTAAAAATAATTATATTTTCTATATTTTTCATTTTTCATTTTTTAACCTATTTTTTAAATTAAATATTTATTACTAAAAAATAAAAAATAATATAATTTTTACTTATTCATGTCTTGCATATTTTTAAATTTGAAAAACTAGACCTTATTAATCAATGTAGAAAATTTTTGGGGCAAATTAGTTAAAAAAAATTGTTTTGACCTGAATTACATTTTTTTTAAAAGCTAATTTGGGCTAATTGGCAGATTTTTTTTAAAAAGCTAATTTAGGCTAATGGGTCAGAAAATTAATTTATTGGCTAATTAACCATCACGTTCAAGTAAGGGTGTGCAATCGGGTGGTCGGATCTAGTTTCGAACCAAAAATTTTCTAGAAGTTAAACCGAACCAAAACTGAAAATTTAGAAAGATATTCGGTTTAGTTTTTGGATAACTGATTAAATAATAAAAAAAAGAAATGAAATGACAGAAATTCTTGATAGCTTCAATGCTAATTAATGTGCGCGTCCATCTCTTCTGAGGATTCACGCTCGAATCCCAGGCCATGTAAGGCATGACATATTTTGCCTATTTTTAAAAAGGATTTTCATCGAACTATATATGTATATCATTTAATATTACCTGTTTGCAAGTGTATTTAAAATTGATTTTTTTTTAAGAAAAAGATATTTCATAAATTCATCAGTTTTTTTTGATAATTTTTTAAATTTTTTTTAATAATTATTTTTTGAAATATAATTTTAAAAAATAAAAATAAATCATGATTTTAGTTGAAAAAAATAAAAATAAAAATTTAAATTATTGCCAAACTGCCCTATATGTCTCATTCATTACTAAATTGTTATCTCCATCAAGATTTTAAGATTTTTTTTTTTCTAATAGTACTTCAAAATAACCTTTTTTTAATAGAAATAATATATATAACTTTTTCACCATATTAAAACTAAAAAAAACACAAATAAATAATTTTTAAAACATTTTATTTTATAAAGAAAGACTCATAATTATTTATTTAATTATTGAAAAATAATTCTACATAAATAAGTATAAAAAATTAAGAAAATGTTTTTATTACAAATAAAAAAACAGAGTATATAAAAAACCCAGAAAATGGAGTTGCCAAAAATAAAAAATACAGCAAAATATTTGTAGAGTAATATCCTATATACGTTATATAAGAATCTTTTAACCTCGTCTAACAAATGATAATAAATGGTATATAATTATTATTATAATTTTTTAAGTAGAAGTCAATTTTTTTTATTGAAATTGATATAATTTATTATATTTTTATTTATCTAAGTAGAGCTTCCGCATGGTTATATGTGTATAAAATAAATTAATATATTATAACAAATAATATATAAGATATTTAAAAATAATGAATTTATTTATAAATTTATTTAGTTAAAAAATAAATAAGCTTCATAAAAATGATATATTTTACATGAAATATAATAATATTTTATAAATTAATAATCTCTTAATTTAGTAATTTAATCAATATCTTGCTTAATTAATATTTTTATTTTTTATTTATTAATTTATAAAAAGTTTTATTGTAAAAAGAGATGATTACCACTAATTAGCATTTAACTTCCTTGGCCACAACTAAAGGAAAAATAATGTAAAAATTGTAGTTTTTAAAATTATTTTCATGCATTAAAGAGCTTTACCACTTAAAACTTTCTCTTGACGCATTTAGGCAAAAAATAATAACTTTTTACTTGTAGCCATTAAATAAAGTAATATTTGGAAAATTTGGGGGCTGGGGAGGGATTTAGGTTTTGATTTCCATCTATTATAATTTGGTGGTGTATTTCTATAATCAATTGTAAATTATTCTGCTAAGTTATGTTATTTTCACTTTAAATATCTTATATGCACTTTATTTTAATTTTGGTTTAAATAAATGGCAATATTACTCTTTTTTTAAGCAATCATATAAAAATATCTTTAGATCATGTAATTAAAATATCAAAATATATGTAACCTTTTATAACCGTATATCTCAAAAAATTAAATATTATATTTATAATTTTTTAAAAAATTTTATTATAAAAATACAAATAACTTCAAATTACAAAATAAAAAGATTAATCTCATGCAGTAGATTGGTATCAACTACAAAATGTTAAAACACCAATATTTAAAATTTATTTTCTTGAACCATTTACAGTTTAAATTATTATTATTATTATTATTATTATTATTATATAGTCGCAATTTTTGTTGATGAATTTTGGTATCAGAAGGAGTTTAATATTATTTCATGCGATTTAATTTCACAATAATTTTTTTATTGGTAAATTTGTTGAAACAAAATTGCATCTGAACCAAAATAATAGAAAAACATTGCAATATAATATCATTAAGGAAGCACTTGAAAATTGAATGTGAGTTGCAACTACTAGCTAGAATTGTATATTTGTTAGAATGAATTATTTTAAATAAAAAATATATATGATATTCAATTTGATTTATTAATAAAAAGATACGATATTATATTTGATTATATGAACCAATATTTTTATTAGAAAACTTGAGATATGAATCGTAGTGTTGAATTAATTATTATGGACATCCTTCAATATAATTATTTTTTAAGCAAAAGTGGGAATATACCTAATATATTTGGAGTGTAAACAATCATAGCCGCTTGAATAAATTTTTTTTTTCTTGTGCATCAATTAATTGGTTCAAAAGTTACAATTTTAATTTAACACTTTTTTTTTTCCTTCTTCTTGTGAAAGCCATAATAAAAGATGTGACAAATTAATGTTAACATCTCCAGCTGTGTACGTTGCGATAAGTATAAGAAAGTTTGTACCAATTTGACTATAAAGAGGTTTCAATCGTTTTCACATATCTTATATTCAATTTAGAATTTAATCACGAAGATAATGATAAAGTCTCACTCAAATACTCAATAGAAAGAAAAATTAAAAATTTTGTCTTATTTAATTACAAAAAAAAAATTTTATTTTCATTTTTATGTTTAATTTATAATTATTAACAAAATAAATAAAAAATAAATTTTAGTTATTGTTATTGCTCAAATTTGTATTTTGTTGAATAAGTGGAAATTTAAGTCTTCTTATTTTTGAAAATCCAACATTTAAAATAAATATGAAAAATTATTTAAATGAAATTTACACAGCAAAGTATAAATTAAAAAATTAAAAATATTTATTTTCAATTTTTTATTCGGAAAAGTTTTTCTACCAAGCATTGAAAGTAATTTTTATTTTTTGAAATAATTTTCTGAAAATAACTAAGAATTTCATCATTTCATAAGAGTGTTAACAACTCTAATTGCACCTTTATTTAATTTTCCTTTTCTTTCTTATTTTTTCTCATAAATTATATTTTAATGAATTAACTTTTAGATCCATGGTACTTTATTTACTTTATGAATTTTTTTTAACAAATCTTATAAATTTGTTTTATGGTATTTTTTATAAAACTAATCAAATTTTCTTTATAAATATGTTTGATTAATAAAATGTAAATCACAATATAATATAGTTAATAAAAAATATTGACTGATACAAAATTATAATTTAATAGGATTGATCAAATAAAGATTTTTAAATATTATGAAAATTGTTTTAAATATCAATTTATTAGGGTTAAAAAACCCTAAATCTTAAAAACCATAAAAATTATTAGACACATAAAATATATTTCATACATATATTTTTATAATTTTAATATCTAAAAAGTAATAAAATAATTAATTGTCAACTGTTACTTATATCAAAAGTAATATTTAAATTGCTAAAAAGTAGAAAATTAACTGAAAGTTAATAAAATAAAAAGTTTTTCAACAAATGAATAAAATATTTGAAAACATTACCTTTTTTTTTGAATTTTAAATGTTTTAATTTGTTGTGAAAATATATAAACTATTAAAATAGTTATCTTAAAAATATCAATATTAATTTTAAAAACTAAATAAAAATTTTAAAAAATGTTGACACACATTTGATAAAATATTATTATATTTTAAAAATATTTAATATTTTTTTTGAAAAAAAATAAAATTTTATTCATTTGTAAAAGAGTTTCATACATTGATGAAACATATACAGTATGTAA
This sequence comes from Macaranga tanarius, assembly GCA_949673435.1. Lineage (NCBI taxonomy): Eukaryota > Viridiplantae > Streptophyta > Magnoliopsida > Malpighiales > Euphorbiaceae > Macaranga > Macaranga tanarius. The sequence goes on along the minus strand of CATIWO010571731.1, from coordinate 6,199 downwards.
CTCAATCTGAAAATCATATAAAGAAACATATCATTTAATTAAAAACATTATAGAAAGTAAAAAATGATATGAATTTAGGCAATAAAATACTAAAAAAATCTTTAATGGTTGACATATATTCTTCTAATGTGAATAAGGAGTTATGACCGGAGCTGAATTTGACAATTTTTTTAGTATTTCACTTTCTTGCGATCAAGATCCACTATTTTGACGCTCCATTGCATAAATTCAACCATAAAATAATAACAAAAAAAAAACTACATCATTAAATTAGATTTAAAATTCTAGTAGAAGACATCACAAAAATTAATACAAATATATTAGGAGTAAAGATTATAACTCCAATTTATGTTATTTAAGAGTAAAATAAGTAAGAAAGAAAAGAAAGAGATTGGTTGAAAAGTAAACAAATGGCCAAAACTACCCGGAAAACCACTTAAATAGAGCAAAGGACAATGAGAGAGAAAAAAATAAAGAGAATAAGAAGAGTAACTAACTTCAAGTTAACCTTCTCCATTGTCTTTTCCGTATTACGAAGCAATAAAGGCAGTCCCATAAAAAATTAAATAACATTTACAATTTTTTTTTTCAAAAGTTAAGATTAATTTTTTTTTATTAGTTATTGAGTACTATTTTCTCAAAAAATTTCACAATTTTAAATTTATTTCATTTCTTAGAAAAACGATTCAATTACTTGTGATAGAACAAAACAATTTCTTAAAAAATTATGAAAAGAATAAATTAAAATTAACTAAATTATTTTTAACAAAAATCAATAAGTTAATAAAAATTATAGGACTTTGATGATTTTTTTTGAAGAAAACAGTACTCAAAAACTGATAAAATTAATTTACTTGCTATTTTTTTTTTTTAACAACATTTACTGGCTACTTGAAGCATACATTCCTTATCTCTTCATATACCTTTTTTTGGCTCATTAGTAATTGGGAGGAGGGAGAGTGAGATCGATCCCGTTTGGGATTGCATACCTGTGGCTAAGGGTGTACAAAAGTCAGTTCGGTTCAAAAATATCTAAAATCGAATTGAACCGAATTTGTATTGGTTTAATTTGATTGATGTAAAAAATTTTTAAAATCGAATTGAACTGACTAATTTGATTCGATTCGGTTTAATTTTTCAGTTTTTGATTATTTTTGCACACCCTTGACCGTGGCATGCTTGCCTATCAAGCCAAGCTACGGGGCCTTATCTCTTCAGATCCAACCTGTCTTAATTACCACGTACCCATTATTTCGGAATTATTTAGTACAAATTATTCCAACATGAACTCTTTTCGAGGCATTATTTATAGTATGTATATAAATATTGGATAAATATAGTTGACGCACGGAGAGACAACTACTCTGCATATCATATTACAATTTTATCTTTCGAAAAAAAATTTATTCTTCCTAAAAATATGGGGATAAAAAAGTAATTTATCCCCCATATTTTTTATCACGACTCTCCGTGCGATTGTCGCGCAGAGAGAATCGCATATCACCATCCATAAATATATAAATTAGTGATATTTATTTTTATTGTCGCTAAATTTATGTCACATATAAAAATTTATGTCCCAAATATATATTATATGTGACAAAATTTTTTTAACATGTCATAATATTCAATTCATTATTAGTTATAAAATAATATATGACTATATATATATATATATATATATCTCGTATTGTTAAATAAATTTTTTTTAGCTATTGTGTGACAACATACTAAAAAATTATCATAAAACATAATAATAAATTTTAAAGTAATATATTTTTCTTTATTATAAGGTGAAAATTAAAATTATTGATTTTTTTTGATAAATAGATTTTCTTTTATTAATTAATTTGAGGGAAGAAATCATTTGGAAAAGTTCCAAGTGATGAAAAATTCCTCCTAAAATTAAAACAAGAATATAAAATAGAACTAAAAAACAACAACGATAGAAGCCCCCAACAAATCCTAAGAACGCTGACCTAAAACAAAAATCAGACATGAGAAGGCACAAACAACAAAGGAATCAAAGAAAAACCAAATGAAAAATAAACAAAGAGCAAAAGCAGCAGTAAAACTCGGCAACAACCAGAGCAAATAGAAAAAGGTTAAGCAATACCACCAAACCACAAAGGAACATAACCAATCCAAATAGTTGACACTCTTACAGCACATACTAGCTAGTACATGTCGATGCCTGCTGTCTATTAGTCAAGCTGATGAAAGTAATTCAAGTCAAGCTTCAGAGTGGCAATAGTTATAGCAGCTAAAGGTTACTGGATCAATCAGAGCTTTAATCACTTAGTTGATACAATTGCTATGTGGTGATCAAGTTGGGTGCAATATAATGTTGTATAGTCATTACTGTAACAGATTGTAGTTAATTCTGTTGTAACTAACCTGAAAGTTGTATAACAATTTATTATGCAATTTGCAAGATAGTTTTGCCAGCTCAACAAGTCAAACTTGTATAAGAAATAGTTTTTTTTCAGTAGTTTTAATTGAATAATTTGATTTAAATTCAAAACTTCCAATCTTATAAATGTTTTGAACATCTTGAGTTGTGATAGTCCAATTATGTAGAGAGTTCTCTATCTTAGCAATATTTGATTCGCTTATAACAAATTCTTTAGAATTATCCTCAGATGGATTATCTTCGGTTGATATAGATCGGAAAGAACGAGAAAGAAAATTCATGAATATCAAAGATTATACCTCTAGAATTACGAAATCTAACCCTTGTATCACATTATTGAATTAATGAGAATTAGCTTTATTTCACTTCATGGTATCAGAGCCGAAGATTAACTTTTCTCAGTTTCTTTCTAAATTTTCCTGAGAAACAAACACTCATTTTCTTGATTGTTCACAACTTTCCTTGATTGTTTTCATGTTTCTTGGTTAATTCTTTGCTTTTGAAATTTCCTTTTTTTCTTCTATTGTCTATTGTTCACTACTCTATTCAATAGTTTCATCATGACGAGAATAGAAGAAGACCTAATTAGTCCTATTATTTTCACCCCAGTGAAAATCCCTCTTTGGTTCTTATTACAAACTTGTTAATAGGAGCAAATTATCACACATAGAGTAGAGCTATGAGAAATAGCCTTGTTAACAGAGAATAAACTTAAATTTATAGATGGATTTATTCCTATTCCTATAGCTACTGAAGACCACTTTGCGGCATGAGAAAGATGTAATACAATGGTCAATTCTTAGACCTACAGGGTAGTTTCTCCTTTAATTGCACAGAGCATTACATGGTTTAATAATGATTTGGATGTTTGGAATAATTTAAAAGAACGTTTCTTGCAAGGTGATGTCTTTCGCATAGCAGATTTGTAAACTGAGATTTACACTTTTCAGCAGAATTTAATGAATATCACTGATTACTTTACTCAGTTGAAAATCTTGTGGGATGAACTTGTTAATCTTAGAACAATTCCCAATTGTTCTTGTAATCCAAAATGCAATTGTGGTGCTTTGCAAGTTGTAAGCAACTATCAATCAAATGACTATGTCATAAGGTTTCTAAAGGATTAAATGATAATTTTGCCACTGTGAGGTCTCAAATCATGATAATGGACCCTTTGCCTGGAATTAACAAAGTCTTTTCATTAGTATTGTAGCATGAGAGGCAATTTGTTATAAGCACAGTAGGAGAAAATTAAGAATCTAGTGTATTTGTGGCCAAAGCTAATTTAGAGGCAACTGGTTTTGACTCAAATGTCTTTCTTGCAAAAGGAAATAACAATGGAGGATTTTAGAATCGAAGGTCAACTGGGTTTCTCAATAATAACAAAAAGCCTATCCGTTCTTATTGTCTTTTTTTGGGCATATCATTGATAAATGTTACAAGAAACATGAGTACCCTCCTGGTTATGTACTAAAATCCAGCAAATGGGATCAAGTTTTGTAACTCATATGGAAGCTGCTCATCATATACAAGAAAATAATGTTGCTATGGAATCCTACTTGGAATGCAATTCTAATGATGGAAAAACTGGCACTAACTTTCAAGAATCTTTTCCTTCCATAAAGAAGCAGTATAACAAAATCTTGGATTTGATTTAAAATTCTGATACATCTGGAACATTATATTAGGCTTTTGTCAATACAGTTAGTAGTAACAACTATATTACTTCTAATTCTGGTAAGAGTTTTCATGCTTGTTATTGCACATCATCTCTTATAGCTTATCTTTCAGCTTAAAAAAATAAAAATAATTGGATAATTAACAGTGGTGCCACTGATCACATTGCTAATTCACTAGACTTATTTCTATTATATAAACCTATTGAAAATGTTGTTGTTCATCTTCCAAATGGATTCACAATTCCTGTCGCTTTTATTAGAGTTTTCAAGTTTGTTAATCTCTTATTTTAACCAATGTTTTGTTTGTTCCTCTTTTTGGCTTCAACCTTATTTCAGCTAGCGAATTGACTGATTCACTTAAACATTGTTTAATTCTTTACAACAATTCTTTATTTATCCAGGATATTCAAACTTGGAAGAAGATTGGCTTAGCTAGGAAGCATGATGGACTCTATCATTTGATTCAAGAAAAGGGTAAACTTGCAAATTTTAATTTAGTTTCTTCAAGCACTGATTCAGTTTCTTCAAGTATTGTTGTTCAAAATAATATCTGGCATTATAGATTAGGCCATTTGTCCAATGGCAGATTAAAATTATTGCAAATTCTTAATTCTAATGTTGTTCCATCAAATAATGATTGATTAGCCTGTGATATATGTCATTTTGCTAAACAAAATAAACTTCCTTTTCCTTTAAGTAATTCTATATCTACTTCATGCTTCTGTTAAATCTCATTATGGCCACATATTTTTTCTTACTATGGTTGATGATTACAGTAATTTTACTTGGGTTTTTATGATGAAATAAAAATCTAAAACTAGAATACTTATAAAATCTTTTTTTTTTTAATTTATTTGTACTCAATTTAACAAAATTAGTAAGATCATCAAGTCTAATAATGGAGCTAAATTCAGTATGCCAACATTTTATAATTCAATGGGTACCATTCATCAAATATCTTGTACTTATACTCCTCAATAAAATGGTATTGTTGAGAGAAAACATCAACACATTCTTAATGTTGCCAGAGCTTTAAAGTTTTAAGCTTTATTGCCTTTGCATTTTTGGGCAGATTGTTTCTTTATTTTGTTTTTCTTATTAATCGATTACCATCCCTAGGGGTGGCCACGGTTCATGAACCGGCCGGTTCTGGTTCGGAACCGCCGGTTCACGGTTTGACCTAAGGTAGAACCCAACCGAAACCGGCTTAACCTCGGTTCCAGACCGGTTCCAAACCGTCCGGTTCCGGTTCACGGTTTCGGTTTACGCACTGTAAAAAAGTTGTATTATTTTAGAAAACAAAATATACCACGAGTAAGAGAAAATTATGAAGAATTTTATAAAGAGTTGTAACTTGCATTTTTTGAATTTTTGACATAATTTATTTTTTTTCATAAAATGAACCAGAACCGACAGGTTCGGAACCTGAACTGGCCGGTTCCGAACCGAAACCGCCGGTTCCGAACCGAAACCGCCGGTTCACGGTTCCAGAATGGTGGAACCAGCCCTGAACCGGTACCACCCTCGGTTCAGGGCCGGTTCATCTCGGTTTCAAATTTGACCGGTTTCGGTTCCGGGTTTGACCGGGCCGGTTCCGGGCCGAAACCGGCCCTCGGCCACCCCTAACCATCCCCTGTGATTCAAAATAAAACCTTATGAATTGCTATATTCAAAATTACCATCTTACACCAACACCAAAGCTTTTGGCCGTCTTTGTTTTGCTTCTACTTTGAGTGTTAATCGATCAAAGTTTGATTCGAAGGCTAGAAAGTGTCTTTTTCTAGGTATTCCTAATAATGTCAAAGAATATAGACTCTATGATTACAAAACTAGCAAATTTTCATCTCTCGAAATATTATTTTTTTATGAAAATCAAATTCCTTATTCAACTAGCTCTCATTGTAGTTCAAATGATGATTCCTTAGTGCTACCTGCTAATCTTTCAGCTTTGAATTCTTATATTTCTTATCCATCTTCTTTCACTTCTTCTGAACCACACAATTCTGTCCCTGTTTCTTCTTCTGCTTTCTCTTTTTCTATTGTTCCTTCTATATTTCATCCTTCTGACTTTCCAGAACTTAGAAGATCCACAAGAATAAAAACTACT
>CATIWO010571728.1:0-20215 GCA_949673435.1 Macaranga tanarius | reverse complement strand
CTAATTTTGAATTAAATTCTCCCCAATTGAAAATGAGCCTAATTTGCTGCAATAACATTGCATTCCCAAAAAACCCTTGATTTATTAAATGCTGGAACTGTGAAATTTAGCTTGAAAAATGACTACCATTGACACTCTTTTATCTACTAGGGTTTATCTTCCCAAAACCTATAAAAAATCCTTCAAATTCACTCGGAAGTTCCCATCAAAGAAACCTTTTTTTCATCAATCATTCACTGTTCTATGTGACTTGAGTTCAAGCTCTGCATCACAGCCCAGTGACACTAAAAAGGATGACTTTGTCACTAAAGTTTTGAAGGAAAACCCCAGCCAAATTGAACCCAGGTACCTTGTTGGTGAAAAGTTCTATACTTTGAAAGAGAAAGATGATTTGAGCAATAATCAGAACTTGGGTGTCTTTGAATTTTTAGTAAAGAGATTGAATTTCAAAGAAAAAGAGAAGAAAGTGAGTATTGAGAAGCAAAATGAAAGTAAAGATGTGTACTTGAAGGATATTTTGAGAGAATATAAGGGCAAGCTTTATGTTCCTGAGCAGATTTTTGGGACAGAGCTATCTGAAGAAGAGGAATTTGATAGGAACTTGGAAGAGCTGCCTCAAATTAGCTTTGACGATTTTAAGAAAGCAATGAGGAATGATAAGGTTAAGTTATTGACTTCAAAGGAGGTTACAAGCAGCAGTATTTTAAATGGTTATAGAGATTTTATTGTGGACTTGAAGGAAATTCCGGGCCAGAAGTCATTACATAGAACCAAATGGTGAATGTTGGACACTAGTGGTTTGCTTTTTTAAGATTTGGTTTTCTGGATATTTGTAATGTGATTTGATGATGTATTGCGCAATGTCTTTTGTAGGGCAATGAAACTATATCAGAATGAAGTTCAAGCTCTTCTGGAGGAATACACTGGTCCATGGTATGAAGTAGAGAGGCATATGAAGGTGGTCAATAATATAACTCCGTTCTATTGATTTGTTAATGTTTCCTTCTTTTAGTTTAGTGGCTTTAGCAGAGTGCTTTTGTGAGGAGAGGCCTTGGTGAATCATAAACATAAGCACTACTAGTCAAGTCGCTCATATCATCTCAAGGACAATGATATGCTATTAATAGATAAAGGAATCAATGTCATATAATTACTGCAGGGTAGTTCTTTCTTACTCTGCTCAGAATTATATTGGGGCTATTTCCATCATCTATGCTCCACAGAAACTAAGTTTCATATTAAAAAAAGAAAAGATTGTATATATGACATGGCAATGCATGCTGTCTGAGAGAAGTATATCTTACTTATTGTTTTCATCTTTTGCTTCAGTCCTCAGTGGGGAAGTTGCCAGAGTACCCTCATCCTGTAGCATCTTCCATATCTAGCAGAATGATGGTAGAGCTTGGAATGGTGACAGCTGTGATGGCTGCTGCTGCAGTTGTAGTTGGAGGGTTCCTAGCTTCTGCAGTATTTGCTGTTACTAGTTTCATATTTGTAACAACTGTATATTTTTTATGGCCTATAGCCAGGCCATTTCTCAAGCTGTTTCTTGGCATCATATCTGGTATTTTAGAGGGAATTTCGGATTATCTTGTTGATATTTTCAGTGATGGAGGAGTCTTCTCTAAATTATCTGAATTTTACACATTTGGTGGTGTATCTGCCAGCATTGAGATGCTAAAGCCCATCACGCTTGTGCTTTTGATCATGGTACTTCTAGTCCGTTTCACACTTTCAAGAAGACCTAAGAACTTCAGGAAGTGGGTAATGTTGCTTCATATGTTGCACTCTGCTATTATATACTTTGCGTTAATTTGATGTACTTAATCATTTGGACCCTGATTGTTGTGCTAATGTAGTGTCTACATTTTGCAGGATTTATGGCAAGGAATTGATTTTTCACGTTCTAAAGCAGAAGCTCGTGTTGATGTTAGTTTCTGAGCATTTCACCTTTTGTTCTCATCTCCATTCTTAACAAATTCCACATAAATTTCTTATAATCTTTGAAATTGCTTCCTTCAGGGTTCAACAGGAGTTAAATTTAGCGATGTTGCAGGGATTGATGAAGCAGTGGAGGAACTTCAAGAGGTTTTGCTATGAGCTATCTTGCAGCATAAATTAGTTCCATTAAAATATGATCTATATGGAACTTGTTTAGTCTTTTAATACTTTTCTCATTAGTTGGTGAGATACTTGAAGAATCCAGAACTGTTTGACAAAATGGGGATAAAGCCTCCACATGGAGTACTTTTGGAGGGTCCTCCTGGATGTGGCAAGGTTAGTTATGTTTGTTAACTAGTTTGTGAATTTCAATTCTCAGTATTAATGTTAGTAGTTTGTAAACCCTTTTCCAGACCCTGGTTGCCAAGGCCATAGCTGGTGAGGCTGGAGTCCCTTTTTACCAAATGGCTGGATCTGAATTTGTTGAGGTCTTAGTTGGTGTTGGCTCTGCTCGTATCAGAGATCTGTTCAAAAGAGCCAAGGTAATTTGAGAGCACAAGTTGGGATTTCATTGTACCTATTATGGGTTGTTTGTGTTCTACAATTCCAGATTTGATGTTGCAGTTATATTTCTAATTCTATACTAAATCATTTCTGTGGGACTTTGAAGTAATCAATTATTGTGAAATTCAAAACTGATGCATTGTGTATAAGCATTATATGTTTTTAGCCTAATAGACATGCTCATGTCAGCTTGCAATATCGGCAACATATTATAGATATTCACATCATAAGTGCAGATTTCATATGATAATTCTTGTTCCTAGTGCTTCCCTTGAAGTAATTGTTGATAAAATCATGGTCTCTGCAGGTCAACAAACCATCAGTTATATTCATTGATGAAATTGATGCTTTGGCAACTAGGTATGTGCATTCTTATTATTTATCTGGTGTGAATATTCGTTGACTCTTGTGGAAATCATTTTTTCAATGAATAGTGCTGAGCCAACTTTCATATGCAGTACCATCCTAGGATCACTTAAATGTCCGACCTCATACCCTGTGCCACTGATGAACTTGTTGGACTAGATTCTTTTGTCAGTTTGTGCGTATGTTGTTTGATGTGTAATATAGCTCAACAGTGACATTATGCTTGTAAATGCCGATAGTAGTTGGACATCATAAGTGGAGTTTTGATTGTTGTACTTATGATAAAAATGAGTTATAAGTCACATAGAGTAACCATTTATTATGGAATGATGAGGATCATGTGATTTATTCAAAAAGAATTTTGGGCAGGCAATGTGTGTTTTTTGATTAGTCAACATATTAAAGGGAAATGCCAAATATTGACAGCATAATTTAGCTAATATTATATGAGGCAAACTGCTGGCTGCCAAAAAGACATGCAATTTTATAAAATAATTTAATATCTTTTTGCCCATTGCTTATATGAACAGGCGTCAAGGAATTTTCAAGGAATCTACTGATCACCTCTATAATGCTGCCACTCAAGAAAGGGAAACTACATTGAACCAGTTGTTGATAGAGCTTGATGGTTTTGACACTGGCAAAGGTGTTATATTTTTAGCTGCTACAAATCGTAGAGATTTGTTAGATCCTGCTCTTCTTCGACCAGGTCGTTTTGATCGCAAGGTTTGTTTGTTTCTGCTGCTAAAAGAAGGGAACAAAAAAAGAAGAAAAACAGAGTTTTCTTTATCTGCTGCTATTTTTTTAAAGCTTGGAACTGTTATTTAATTGAACATCTGTTCATCCAGAATCTTTTTGCATGCATCCTTGATGATGCTTTTCACGAAGATCCATTGGTTAATTGTATTGAGTGTGTATTCAGCTACTTCTGTTATTTCATTCTCAAATGCTTGTGTTGTTCAATTGCTGCTAGTGTTGTAATGCTGACTTTTCTTCTGTAGATAAGAATTCGTGCTCCTAATGCTAAAGGAAGACTGGAAATTTTGAAAATCCATTCAAGCAAAGTGAAAATTTCAGAGTCTGTTGATTTATCTACCTATGCAAAAAACTTACCTGGTATGTCTTGTATTTGGAGTTGTTCTGTTGACTTTCCTGTTCAGCGTCTGTATTCATGTCTGCAATTATCAGGATGGACTGGAGCAAAGTTGGCTCAGCTAGTCCAAGAGGCTGCTCTTGTGGCAGTCAGGCGTGGGCATGCATCAATTATTCAGTCAGACATGGATGATGCAGTTGACCGACTTACTGTAGGACCAAAGCGTGTTGGTATAGAGTTGGGTCATCAGGGACAATGTCGCAGAGCTACTATAGAAGTTGGGGTTGCAATGACTTCCCATTTACTTAGGCGATATGAAAATGCAAATGTTGAATGCTGTGATCGCATTTCAATTGTCCCTCGCGGTCAGGTTCTTGTTCTGTTTCCTTAATGATGACACTCTTCTTTCAATCTAATCAATTTCTCTGTGCATGCCCTTTTGTCATTTATTTCCTAAAAATGTTTTCATTTGTATATTTTCTGTGTGTGCTCATAAGATCATATAAGGTGTTGGATAAATTAATGTTCCCTCTTGGATTTGGTTCTGTGATGTTCAATGTGACTTATACCACTTATGGTAATATATGAAATGTGATGCCTGCAGACGTTATCACAAGTTGTGTTTCATCGTCTTGACGATGAATCATACATGTTTGAGCGCCGACCACAATTGCTGCATCGTCTTCAGGTGTGGACTTAAATATTATCTAGTTTCATCCTATTCATTCTTTTTTGAGATTGTGTCAGATTACTTAATCATGTTATTTTCTATGTATAGGTCCTTCTTGGGGCAAGGGCAGCTGAGGAGGTCATATATGGGCTGGATACATCAAAGGCATCAGTTTCCTACCTTGCAGATGCATCTTGGCTTGCTCGCAAAATCATAACCATGTCAGCCCACAATTCACTGCTGCACCATTCAGTTTCCTGTTGTTGCATTGGTGTTTAATGTCCAGTCTTTATTTTTCTTCTTATTCGAACAGATGGAACCTGGAGAACCCAATGGGCATACATGGAGAACCACCTCCTTGGAGAAAGAAAATTAGATTTGTGGGGCCACGCCTGGACTTTGAAGGATCCCTTTATGATGACTATGGCCTAATTGAGCCCCCTATCAACTTTAATTTGGATGATAAAGTTGCACAGAGAACTGAGGAGTTGATAAGTGATATGTACAGAAAAACGGTTTCTTTGCTCAGACAGCACCATGCAGCTCTGCTCAAAGCTGTGAAGGTAATTCACTGTTGAGCATTCATGTGCTTCTTTATAGTGTTTTCTTGACTTTCAATGACTAAGGAAATTTCTGGTGCTGACTTAAAATTTTGAAAATGATCTTCTGTAGCTGTTAAAGGAAACAAAAGGAAGAGATAACAGGAAAATAACCACACATTGATGCAACTCTATTAATTTTTTATCTTCTCTTTTCGCTCTTGTCTAGGAACGGAGTCAACTGAAAGACATTCTGTATTACTGTGGTTCTGATGATTTGAATTTTCTGGTGGTAGGAAAGAGTAATATTCTTTAAAGAGTGTTGAAAATAACTAGGACTTACTATTTCTGTTAGTGTTGAAATAACTAGGGGAAACCTTTATCCCGCTACTATCAATTGCACCGAAGATTTTGAACATTAAAATAGCTTGCAACAGTGTCCTAATATTTTGGAAGTCGAATTTGAGAAGCTATGCAGTGAATTTATTCAATGTTTGAATTTGATTTGTGTTTTGTAAAACTGTCGGATTTGTCTGTTTGCAGTGCTTATGCCTGTGTTGCCAGATACAGTGGTGCTGTAACTAAACTTAACTACTGGGAATGTTTTTATGGATCTAATTTGCAGGTTCTTATTAATCAGAAAGAAATCAGTGGAGAAGATATTGATTATATTTTGAACAATTACCCTCCACAAACACGCTTAAGTCTTCTATTGGAGGAGGAAAATCCAGGAAGCCTTCCATTCACCAAAAACCAACAGGACCGTGAATTAGATTATGCACTGCTAACTTCAGCAGAAGGACAAACCCTATGAATACTGTATCTTCATATCGAGCCAGCTGCAGAAACACCAATCTTTCTCAGTACACACCAACATGCAACGCACTTGGAAAGTTTATGCTATTTGAGAGCATAAATGAAGAATTTTGTTGTCTACCAAAGATGCTAATTGTAAATCATTTAATCATCTATATATTTACATATTTGCGCTTATTGGCAATTTATTGACACTTACCTGAGAGAAGAAATAAAATAAAACCCCATGGTGTGATCAAGTTGAAGCTTGTACACCTAGCTTTAACTTCATTACTTGAGCACCTTTTCCACAGATTATCACATGTAGGCCTTCAATGCTATGCTGTGTGCTTACCTAAAAGGCGCTGCAGCAACAAGTTATAGCCAGTGCCAGTCTAAACTTACTGAAACATTAGGATCTTTTAGAATGCTAATCACTCGTATTGCACTCAGCAAGTCCAAGCCCCAGCAATCAATTTTTCTTCAAAAATTTTTTGAAGTACCCAAGAAAACACCCCCCTTTTTTTCTGTTGAAAACTCGTTGACAGTGCAAGAACTGTGTTTATGGTCTATATCCACATCTAACACTACAGTTTGATAAGCATTTTGCCCTTTTCCTCATCTTGTCAGAACAAAAACTAAACTAGATGATAAAAATGGCAATTACATTCCAAGACTGCCCCTAAATATGGCCGTTGAAGTCAACTAAATTAAACACAGTTAAAAAGGATATTTTGGTACAAAATAATCACATCCCAAATTAACCTCCCTTTAAATGGCATAAAGTAGTTCCGCAAGAGCAGGAATAAATAAGCCATACAAGTGATAAAAACGTGGACAACTCTTTAAAAAAAAAAAAAGAACAGAAGTGAGTTTCTTTCTTACGTTAGACAATAGACGCTGCTCTATCTCTGTCTCACAGCCATTGTTTCTTTTGGCTTCCCATCTTTGAGGAAGAACAGAACCATCCACGGCCACCCAAAAAAGAAAAAAACACACACAGATACACATACCCTTTTCCTTGTTCTGACAAGACCTCATGAAGAAACCTCGAAAAAGCACCTTAATACTAAATGCAACTAGACGCCAAAAAGACAATGATAATAGCTGCAAGAACAGCAACAGCAGTGGCAGCAGCAGCAGTTGTTGTAGTAATAAAAATTACAAGAATAATAGAAGAAGCTTCTATGAGCTATCTTTGTCGCTGATGCTCTTACTTTGGTCTCTCGTTTTGTTGTTTTACAGCAGACTTGGCCTTAGCCATGAAAATGAAGGTGCATTTTTTTGTCCCTTCTCTGTGTTCAATTCTTTGTCCAGTTATTCTTTTTTGGTGCTTTCTTTTCTGCTACCAATTGTTTTGTTTTTGGTTTTCTAGCAAACCTTTTTCTTCTTTTTTGTAGACACATGGAGTAATGTCCTAATTGTCTGCTAATTCTCTAATTTGGGTGCACAGAAAACTTGAGGAAATAGAAATGTTTTTTTTTTTTTTTTTTCTCAGAAAAATATGAAGATGAAGCAGTTAATTTCTCTATAGTTTAAGTGCATAAAATAAAAACTGATTGTCTCATATGACTTGGTTAATCAACCAAATAATAATGGAACAAGACTTTTGTGGAACACATCTGAAAATTTCAAGCATCAATCTTATGATAAAGGGTAAATAAAATTGTGCATCCATTTTATGCGTGTTTCAATGAATTTATATGATTACAAAATTTTCAGGGAATTTGACTCTGTATGACAGGAGTGTATCTTGTCCTGATGCTTTCAAAAATAAGCTTTCTTATGATGATCTACACTCGTACATTTCAAATGCAAGCTATGATAATACAAATGGAGTGATGTTGGAGCTTAATCTGTCTTCTAATTGTAACAAATCCACACTTCAGATTAATTTTGCGAATCAGAAGTACTTGTATTCAGAGACTACTATGCTGGAAGAAATAATTTGGAGTTTTTTAGGCTATAGATCTTTAGTCTGTAAAGCACAAAATCCTGAAGAGTGGAAGATAGGTAGAACAAGAGCACTACCTGGAGGAAGACCTCCTCATTCTGCTTATCTAAATCTGGATGAATTTCGGGACATAACAAGACAAGATAAAGTCCAACAGATTCCTCATCAGCTTGTTAACATCACTCATCGACTCGAACCTGATGGAAAAGAGTATAATTATGCCTCTGCAATGAAGGGTGCAAAGGTTCTTGCACATAATAAGGAAGCGAAAGGAGCTGGTAACATACTTGGTAAAGACAAAGATAAGTACTTGAGAAATCCTTGCTCTGTTGAAGAGAAGTTTGTTGTGATTGAGCTTTCTGAGGAGACATTGGTTGATGTTGTCAAGATTGCAAATTTCGAGCATCATTCTTCTAATTTCAAGGATTTTATCTTGTCTGGAAGTTTAAGTTATCCAACTGAAGCTTGGACTCAATTGGGTAACTTCAGTGCTGCTAATGTCAAGCAAAGTCAAAGCTTCAAGTTACCTGAACCCAAATGGGCGAGGTACTTGAAGTTGGATTTACTTACTCATTATGGTTCTGAATTCTACTGCACGTTGAGTATTGTTGAGGTATATGGAGTAGATGCAATTGAGCGAATGCTCGAAGATCTCTTAGTGTCTTCTGAAGAAACTAGTCCTAACAAATTACCAAAGCCTAATTCAACTGCAGCATCACCTTCAAAGCCAGAATTGAATCCCATTGATGAGAAAAGAAATGAGGAAGTTCAAAATGGGACTAATAACAATACTACTACTGGGACAGAGAACATAAAAAATGCTCAACAACCATCTGCAACTGCAACAAAAAGTCCTGTGACTACAAGCAAAATTGCTGATCTTGCAACTGAAGTTAGACAGCAGCCAGTTAGCAGAATACCTGGTGACACTGTTCTAAAGATCTTGCTGCAGAAGGTGAAATCACTTGAGCTGAACTTATCTGTGTTGGAAGAGTACATCAGAGAATTGAATAGAAGACAAGGAGATATTCTACCTGAGCTAGAGAAAGAGCTAACAAGAATCTCACTGCTTTTGAAGAATAGCAAAGCAGAACTTAATGTTCTTGTGGAATGGAAGGAAAATATGGTAATTTCAACTTCTAAACTTTTTCAAACAGATTCAATGATACCCTTAATAATAATTTATTAAACCTTTCATGTTGCTTCCAAATTTCAGGATAAAGGACTCATGAACCTTGAGTCATGGAAAGATGCTGTCTCGTCTCGAATGGATGCATTGGTTAGAGAAAATATCATGCTAAGGTTTGAAGTTATCTACCCTTCTTGATCAAATTTTTCATTAAAAGTTTCTCAATATAGTCACTATACAGTATACCCTTTTGATCAAACTGCAGATTAAATGTTGAAAAGGTTGTAAATGATCAAGCAAATCTAGAGAGCAAGGAGCTAGCAGTATTAGCAGTGAGTCTATTCTTCATGTGTTTTGCAACTATCAAGCTAGTTTCATCAAGTGTTTCAAAATTTTTAGGAGCTTCTCAATCAGACAAAGTATGCAGGAAAAGTAGAGGTTGGGTTATGATACTTGTTAGCAGCACTATGACAATATTCGTCACCCTTCTCTCTAGTTAGTAAATTTTGACAAGTGTTTAGCAAGATCAGTAAATATATGTCCAGAAGTATAGAAGCTGTGTTGCACTAGTTGCAAGCAATGTTGCAGCAGTATTCACTAACTTGCTGCCTAGATAATCTCCATCTTCTTTTAGCTCTATAAAAATCAGATTCTTTGTTCATTTTTGGCCTTGGCCTCTCTTTAATTGTAGCTTCATATTACCACTTTAGCTCTATTTTTTTGTTCTATCTTTCTCTCTGTGTAATGGCTGGAGACACAGACACACAGCTCTTTTATTTTTGTAAGTTCCTTATCAAATTCAATGAGCTGAGCATTTGACAATATTATACCATCTCAATATATATATATATATATAATTCTTTTAACTTCTGTTTCTTTATATATAAAGATTCTAACACAATATTTTACTAAAGGAATGATTATGTATTATTTATTTGTTTATTTTACATGTATATAATTATACAAATAAGGATGATTTTTAATATTTATGTGTGTAGTGAAAAAGTTATTTAAAAATTAATTTTTATTTTGTTCAACTAAATTAAAATCTCAGGTTCAATAATCACTTTGGACTATTAACTTCAATTACTAGTTTTATCATAAAGTATAAAAGCAATTAATAGCATAGATTTTTTATTTATTTTATCAACAAACAAAACAATAGCATAGATTATTATGCATGCCAAAATACACCTACCAAAACATGTAATTCAAGAAAAGCAACTTTATTAGAAGTCACAGAGGTTTGCTGAAGATGATAATTGTTACATTACATGCTACAACACAAACAACTAAATCTAATTGTTCAAAAAAGTCTACTCCAACTTTCTTCCTACTTATTACCAAATTAATTGATTCTGATTAACTACTCCCATCTAATTTGTTTTTAACTTTTTCCAATGAATAGAATATACCCAATTTTCAGCTTTGCTGCCGATGAGGCCTTGCTCAAAGCTGACCTTCAATCCAGGGCAACGTCAAATATTAAATTCTTGGCTGTTCCTACGGGTGGAATCCATATGTGTGGTGCTTCATATTCATAATTAGAATTAAAATATTTCCTTTCTGGCTAACGCTAATAATTAATAGTGATGATCAATAAGATACTAACAAATAATAATGTCCAAAAAATAATTCAGCTTATTTTTTATAACATTTAATTTCTTTCAGCAATAAATTCTCTAACAATACACACAAGAAAACCAATTATGGAAATACACCGATGATAATTAGATAAGATCAATTTTTTTTTTCTTTAACTAGCCCTATAGGTAGGGGTGGCGGAGGGCCGGTTTCGACCCGAAACCGAACTAGTCAAACCCAGAACCGGTCAAATTTGGAATCAGGCTGAACCGGTTTTGAACTGAGGGTGGGACTGGTTCAAGGCCGGTTTCACCATTCTGGAACCGTGAACCGGCGGTTCCGGTTCTGGTTCATTTTATGAAAAAAAAATAAATTATGTCACAAATTCAAAAAATGTAAGTTACAACTCTTTATAAAATTCTACATAATTTTCTTTTACTCGTGATATTTTTTTTTTCTAAAATAATAAAACTTTTTTACAGTGCGTAAAAATCGAACCAAAAAAACCAAAATTATAAACCAAAATCGGCCCAGAACCAAGATTAAGCCGGTTTCGATTCGGTTCCACCTAAGGTCAAACCATGAACCGACGGTTTCAAATCGAAATCGGCCGATTCATGAACCGTAGCCACCCCTATCTATAGGGCTCGTGAGAGGGCGGTAAAGAAGGGAGAAGGGAAATCGAACCTTTATCCTTCAACCTTAGATGTCCCCACCCTTGGCGAGGCTACGAGGGAACAGATAAGGTCAACTTTAGTCAATTGATTACTATGCATCTTAATCCTTCATAATATTTTTTTCTAATTATGAGTTATTAATTAACCAATATTAACAAAACGACGACGTTTCTATTATCTGAAACTACAAACATATGCCCAAAACTTTCGTAAAATTACAATTAAGGCCCCACTTTCTCCAGTCAGTTACGGCTCACGAGTTACAAGCCCTCGCCCTCTCTGACACCCAAAAAAAAAAAAAAAAAAAAATCGTCTCGTCTTCTTCTTCTTCTTCCTCTTCTCCGCCATTAATTAGGGTTTCCATAAATATATAATTCAAAATTTTTCAAAATTAGGGTTTTATTTATTCTTCTGTTTTATTTTCTATGTTACGTGTAACAGCAGCAGTAGCAATAGCAGCAGCATCAGTTTTAATGTCTGATATTAAAATTGAATGGATTTTACTATTTTCTCTTCACAACCTTTCTTATTAGCTTCTTCACTAACTCTACTTTCTATTCTACTCACTTTCCTCACCGTCCGATCAAAATCCCCTAATAAATCATCTCACCCGTCCGATTCTTCTGATGCTCCGACGCCCATTGGAACAACGACCGGTATTGTGACAACGTGTAATTGTTGCTGTCACGTCAACGGTGGTGTAGATATGGTGGCTGCGGCGGCGGCCACGGCGGTTGCGGCGGCTGAGAAGGTTGTTGAAAGACAGACTGGCGCGTCGATGATGGAACAGTTAGTGCCGGAGATTACGACACACGCGCTTAGTTATTTGGATTATCCTAGTTTGTGTAGATTGTCTATGACTAATTCTTTGATGCGTAAAGCTGCTAATGATGATAATGCCTGGAAAGCTCTTTATCACAAGGTAAATTTTATTTATTTGTTTGTTTATTTGTTTCTTTTTTAAGAAAGATTTTAAATTTAGTTCCTTTTTATCTAAAATTTAATTTTTGTTGGTAGGTTAATTCTGGGTATTGCAAATTCTATAATGGGTGAGTTTAAAATTTGAGCATGGGGATGTTATTAGTCAGTTCTTGAAAGGGTTTTTAATTTTAAATTCTTGAGGATTAAAGATTCAATTATTTATTTATTTATTTATTTGTTTATGTGTTTCTTTGAGGGCTTTCTTATAGGTTTCAAATGTGGGTTTCAGAATTGGGAATGTATGATAACTTTGTTTTTTTTGTAACATTTTCTGTATGGTTGCTTGTAGCTTTCTCTAATTTTGGCAGGGTTGCAATTAATTGTCATTTTTATGTGTTAGGATTTTACATTGGAACAAGATACTGTAACACCTGTTAATGGATGGAAAGCTTACTATGCGTCTACAAGAGCTATTGTGAATGCCAATACAGAATTCTTTAACATCATTAAAGAAAGGTCTCTTCAAGATATGAGTCGAATTTGGCTTAATGCAGATTATGTGAAGTGCATTCATGCGTCTGGAGAACTTTTTTCAGGGTACTTCATCCAATTTAATTTGTGATTAATGACTAATGCACTTACGTATTACTTGTTCTGCAGTGATTAATAAAATGATTCTTAGTTTGTTACTTTTTTTTTTTGGTCAATTTTAGGTTTATATAGTTTGTAGTTTGGACATGGTTTACAATATGAATTAGTTTAATGACTTTAAGGGTTAGAAGCTTGTGTATGTGATGTTATCTTTTCAGTCATGCAGTTGCTTGTATGAGAATTATTTTATGCAGGTATCTGCTATGAATATGGTAATTTATAATGGCATTACAACTGTTATGATTTGAGATCGTATCATGAATTCATGATGTAAGGAGAATGCTTCTTTAAGATGCACATATAGGTTTGTTTAGTTCTGAATATAAGATGGATGTGTAGAAGTATGATAGAATGTAAGTTGTTTTGCTTGTAATTTGCACTTAATCTGGCATAAATTTCGATTACTGGGGGTGTGAAATGTCACGCAATTGTAATTCTGAATACTAGTATTATGGATGATGAATACTAGTATTAGGTTAGGGGTAGGGGTGAGCAAAAAAACCGAAAACTGACTAACTGAACCGAATGGTTCGGTTCGGTTATATATAGGTTCGGTTTGATTTCGGTTTTTGACACTAAGAATTTCGGATAGTCGGTTCGGTTTTCAATTTGAAAAACCGAAAATAACCGATCCGACCGACTTAATTATTTATTTTTATTATAAAAATATTAAATAAAATATATCAATTAGAAAAAATTATACATCAATATTAAAATTATAAATAAAAAATATTTTTTTAGTTATATAATTAAAGAATAAGCTTAAAAATTATAAAATAAAAAATAAAAATTAATTAACCGACCGAACCGAATTGAGTTGGTTCGGTTAATTTCGGTTTTTCCTCTGGTTCGGTTCGGTCACAATTCTTTCTTGGTCGGTTTTGGTGGTTCTTTGATCGAACCGAACCGACCGATGCTCAGCCCTAGTTGGGGGAGAAGCAATAACCATGTGATGTTAGGGATATGCTTGCATGCATTGGAAAGGCAGATGGGAGATAAGGTCTTCTCTGCCAACATGTCAAATAATATGTACTTGAAGAAAATGGTATATTGATAGATAAGGGATGGGTGCCTTGTTATATCTATTTTTTATAGAGCGTTTTGAATTAGTAAATGGTAAAATTGATGACATAAGAAAGCTAATATCTTTCTGGAGATGATTAGACAATTTTCTGTTTGCAAATATTAGTAGATGCAGTAATATGCTTTATCAGTTAACATCGGTGGACCCTTAGTTTTAGGTTGAAATTTTTTTGCTTTTAGTCACCTAGTAATTGATTGAACTGTAGACAGTAAGATTACTTGGTGATTGGATGATGCATGTAGATAACTTTAAAAGATAATCTTAGTAGTCAACAGTCAGTCTAAGGTTCTGAGTGTTGGAGATTGTTGGATTGAGGTTTTTGGCTGAACAAAAAAGATTTCAGATTCCAGCGATTTTGTGTTGTAATTTTACCTATTAGAAATGCCAACCTTGAAATTGTAGAATCATTCTGGCATAGATCCTCTTTTTTACTTATTGATCCATCAAAGACACAAAAGAAGCGTTATTTGTTAAAGAGAGTGTTAAAACGTTGACTTAAACCATTATGTGGAGCTTGAGTTAATTTTCTGCTTTCATTGATTGATTGGAGTGAAACTGGAATGAGACGTTTTGTTCATTTGATGCAGGTATAATGCTGTAATGCAGAGTTGGCAGCTTGCATTTAATTGGGATCAAGGGCTAGACTTTCAGGTTCGGGATGTGCGAGTGCGGGTGCTGACAGACATGGCTTGGGTAACTATGAAAACCTACGTTGACATGGACACTGGGCCATTTACCGTAACGAATGTGTTTGAATTCCACAACGGTCGGTGGTATATGGTGCATCATCACAGCTCAGTAATGCTTATTGATGGAGATATGGACCAACAGATTGTGCATGCATAAAAGAAGGAAACCTAAAAAAGAAGAAGAAAATGATACATATGATAACTATTAATGCTAGTTGGAAAGTAGTGGTATATTTATTAGCAAGGAGGAAGTTTATTGAATTTTTCTCAATGAATTCTTCAGTGGAAATCCTTTTTTAAGTTTTTCCATCCTCAGTTTTGTTTTTGTTTTTGTTTTTGTTTTGGCTAAAGAGGTGTCTGTTTAGTTATATAATCTTTTTCATTAATTTTTAATGTTAATTCCCCTCCCCTCCTCCGCTTCCTTTCTGCTGTAAATTTTATTTTTTCTACATTCACATTAATCCCAGAAGAAATGCAGATGGGAAATGTTGAGTGATGTGAGTGTAGCCACCTTTTAAAGAAGCAAATTCAGGGACTTGAAATTAACTGTTTAAATTAAACTCAATTTTGGATAGTTTGAACTTTGAACGGATACAGAACTTTGTCAAGGAAGTTTTTACAAAATATTATGGAATAATATCACAAGCAATAAGGTTCCATGGTCTAGCGGTTAGGACATTGGACTCTGAATCCAGTAACCCGAGTTCAAATCTCGGTGGAACCTTTATTTTTATTTTTTTTGTTGTTTTTTAAGAACTTAAAAGATATTATCATCTATGCCCGTACTGATATCGTGGTGTGGGGTCAGTGATACGCAATTGCATTTGGAGCCTCAGACCATACTGCACAAGAAGCTATAGGCCATCATACATTCCTCCTCCTCCTCTTCTTCTTCTTCTTCTTCATCGCGCACACACACTCATAGGCACCAGAGAGGAAGGGAAGAGAATGGCAATAACCACCCTTGTCTCAGTTCCAGCAACCCACCAAACCCTTTTCTCTCAGAGCCCTTATTACACTAACTTCAACACTGCTGCTCCAGCGCTCATCATTAGGTACCCTTTTATTAACAAGTCCGTCTCATTCATTAATCCTCTTTATTCCTCTCCTTCTTCCTCTACTTCTGTTTTTGAAGATGGCCCTCCTTCTACTTCACCTGCTGATGGTCCTCCTCCCCCATCAGAATCTGCCACTGTAAATGCTGCTGAGGTTCCTGTCGGGTACCTTCGTCTCTTTCTTTAATCTTATCAATTCACCATAATGATTTTAGTTTAGAATTCGAGATTTCAACTTTGAAGCAGTTTTTGTTATTATATAAGACTTTGAACTAGCTTCTCAATTTCTTCAGCTGATGAGATGACGTTCTTTGTATGTTATTATTACAGTAAAAACACTAACTGTTAATTGCTAGATTATAGTCTAGCAATTAAATTGGATGTCTAAATGGCTCAGGCAATCTATATTAAGAAGGGATTTGGCTATGACTTCCTCTAATTGGATATAAAGAAATTACCTTGTGCTACTGAATCTGGTGTTTTGCATTTCTTGCTGTCAAAAGAAACTTTGCAAGTGCTTACTGAACATTCGAAACTGAAATCTTGTCATTCTTCTATTGTTGGATGTTACCCACTAAGGATTGATTTTGGGGCAATCTAGTGTAACAAATTATTCCTTGTACGGTAAACCACAAGGCTTTTACAAAAAAAATTTAAGTCCACTCTGCACACAGAAGTCTCAAGGCTCTTCTTCTGGGGAAAACAGAAGTAAAAATTTAGTCTTTATGGCACGTTCGTTGAAACTTTCATAATTGAGAGGCTGATAAAGAAGCGTATGCAACATTGATATATGGGTTGAATGCATTTTGTGATTTTGCTTGTATTGTGGAGAATGCGGTTAGCAATATAAAGTTATGAATAGGAATAATTGTGAATGTCTAGCTCACTTAACAATATTTTCTGCAGAGGTTGTAAAGCCTGTGGGAGAAAAGAAATTGAGAAGGGCTGCAATGGTGAGGGAAGGATTCAAGGCGGGATTGCGACAGTTCCAGGGTTCGGTTGGTGGCCCATAAAGGCTTATAGGCCTTGTCCTGGATTTGTGGCATCTGGTGGCAGATATCGACGACAAGGGCAAAGCATGGATGAAGTTGCCTTTGGAAGGGGGAGCAAGGAAACCCAGTAGGGAGCAGCACTGATGTTGAGTGCAGGTAAATTTGCTTCCTAATTTTACTTGAGCAAGTGTGCATGCTGCTGCTGGAAAATGAAAAGTTTCAGATGCTCATTCGTAGGGTACGATATGTAAAAATTAATCCAAATTATAATCAGGAAATTAGACCTGATGCTTCATGTGTTGTTCACGTGAGCACAACGTTTGCAGTTTAATGCCTTGTCTACATGGCTGTGCAAGTTTCATGTGAAATTAAATTGGCATCTGAAGTTGCAATTTTGAATTGTTTGAAACCTTGCAGCAAGAAAAGGCAAAGATCCAGGGAGATTTAAGAGGTAACCTTGAGGAAAAATATGTGATTGCCAATGGCTCAACTGAGAATCTGAATCAGTCCATATTGACTAGCTGTTGCATTTGTGGATTTTTATGTGATACTTTCTAGACTTTGTCCACCCTTCAGAATTATAAGTTAAATATTGATTCTCAGGATGGTGAAGGTTGTTCTCAGCCTTTTTTTTTTTGGTTAACAAATAACAACACTATACCGGATGGGGACCTTTAATGTTCATCATATTTTGTTGTACCATGTATAATAGTTGTTAAGATCTCTACTTTAATTGCCTTGAGAAATTCAACAAAACCATGCCACTTTGCCATATTCAATTATGATAATGATTTGAACTTATTTAAGATCACATCTGATATTTTCAATTATGGTAAATTATGACAGCAGAATTTTGTGGAGTAACATACCCACTTCACCATTATTTTACTGAATATGTAAAATCAACTCAACTATTGTTGATAGTTAATTAAATCACAATAATATGAAATGAATAAATAAACCAATTTGACACATGATATCAATCACAATAATATGAAATTTGTATGGTTGAAAAAAAAAATATCTGGGCATTAGAAATTTAAAATTCCAATTTAATTTAAAGTATTTTATTACAATTTTTTTAAAAAAAATCACC
The DNA here is from genome assembly GCA_949673435.1 of Macaranga tanarius. Taxonomy (NCBI): domain Eukaryota; kingdom Viridiplantae; phylum Streptophyta; class Magnoliopsida; order Malpighiales; family Euphorbiaceae; genus Macaranga; species Macaranga tanarius. The sequence goes on along the minus strand of CATIWO010571728.1, from coordinate 2,415 downwards.
TTTTATTTATATAAAAACCTTGACTTTACTAATTTTAGGACATAAACCTCTCCGAACCCTCTTTTTATCTTGCAGCAGCGCTCCCAGCCGCACGGAGACGATAAATAACCAGAGAAAGAGAGAGACCCAATACACAGCGTTTTCAGATTAGTAGGAAGAGCTCAAAGCTGATACTAAAAATGGAAGCTGAGGTCACAAGAGAATTGCAAAAGAAAATTGCAAAAACAGTGCGCAAGACTTTGGAGCGAGAGAACTTGTACCAAATGACTGAGAAAAAAGTTAGGGAAATTGCATCGGAAGAGCTTCAGATGAATCTCTCTGATGACCCTTTTAAATCCATTGTTAGTCGAGCCGTTGAAGATTTCTTGGAAAAAAATAAAAACCAACCACAAAAGATGACCAGTGTTCAAGTTCAAGAAAAGGTTAAGGTCAGTTTTTAGTATTGTTTTTGCTCATTTTCTTTGAGTTTTGGTTTCTGGGTTTGTTGATGGTGATATGATATGCTCTAATCATGGCCAAAGTTTGAATCTTTATTGGAAAAGAGTGAGCAGAATTAGTTGCATTAGATGCTTGTTTAATTGGAGGCTAATAAAAGTGCAATTGTTTGAGTTTAATGCAATTTTGGTGTAAAGTAGATAAAAATATGAACTTCAGGAAGTAGGTTCACAGAGTGAGAAGGTACTGCAAGGCTTTCATGCGTTTAATTGAATCTTGGGAAGTTAGTTCCCGGCTGATGCTTTCTCAAAGGCAAGAACTTTGGATTAGTTAGTTCTTTTGACACATTTGGGTGTGTTTGCAATATTTTTCCTTTGTTTTCTGGTACAAGTTGTGAGAAAATGGATTTTGCAGCAGCTTATAAATTTGTAAGCTTTAAGAGAAAAATCTTAATTTGGTGGTGGTGCTATTGATGACCAAGTAACTGCAATGTGCTTGGTGTATGTTTCTCAGTTTTCTATTGTGCCTATCTTGCTGCAGGAGAAGAAAAGATCAAAGTAGAGAGTTTTCTGCATTTGAGATGTTATTTTTTGTTGAAAAGAAGAAAAATTTACTTGACTAGAGCCTGTCAAAATGCTGAGTGCTGAACTGGAGGAGATATGCAGCAACTATGTTGTTATGTGGTCATCCCTCAACTAAAGTTAGAAAAAAGGCAGTAGCTTTGAGATGTGATACACTTTGAATGTGATTTAAGATTCATTTTGGTAAATCAGTGCTTTCTTTATGTGTATAATGATTCATACTAATATGTATTACTCCTTTCCTTTGATGAAATTAAGTAGCTTCTTGATCCCTTAAGTTGTTGGTTCTGACTTCTGTTAAAGCAATGCTGTGAGTTGGGATTTTTCAATTTGGGCTTTCAGGTGATAGGATGATGATGGGAGCTTGACATCAGTGTCCACTATAACATCTTTTGGTTAGCTCTCACTTTTGGGGTCTAGGCCTGCACCATGTTAGAACAATAACGCAAAATATAAATTTGAGAACTAATTAACAATAAAAAAATATTAAAAATAATTTTAATAAATACAAATAACCGAAGATGAAGAAGAAGAAGAAAAAAATTTATAAACCTTTTAAGTTCTAACAAGCACCTGCTTTACTTTTCTCAGTCTTGTCTATAACAAAAGGAGAAAAGAGAACTAAAAAAGCTGCAAACAGAACGTCACTAAAAAAAATTTCCTGAATCAGGTGAAGCTTGCGGATTCTATGTTGTAGTTGCTGACTTCTTCTATGGAGATCCCTATGCCCCTGATAATGCAGAGAGACCCATACAAGTGTGGACAAAGGACCATGGACCAGTAAATTGTAGACTTTTGCTACATAACCTGGCACTTTGGCACTGCTTTAGCTTTGTGCTTTCTTTAAATTGAGAACCAAATTCTATAGGCCTTTTCCTAAAGATTTGTATTTCAAGCTGTTTGTTGTTTGCTCCTATTTCGTCCATTTAATAAATGATTTTATCTCCTGTCTGAATGCTTCACTTACATCTTAACCCTGTCATACAACATTCAGAACTCCTGAGCTCCTAATGATTATGGGGTTTTAATTATGCAATGCTAATTTGTCAATGATACATTTTTTTCCATTCTTTAGGACTCCTAAACATTCCTTTTTTTTACTAGACATGCAGACTCGTCTAATCATGCAGATAATGCAACAGCAGCAAAAAAAAAAAACCTGAAACAAGACTAGGGATATCATCACCAGTAGCAGCTAAGATTTTCTGGATCTTTTCCTCGACTTTGGACAAATTTGCTGCAGGACTTGGCCAATCTGTACCATTCATAAACACAGGCTTCCAAACACCTCGACTTACTTCAGCAGAGAAGTAGCTGACAATAGTTGCCAAAAATGCAGGAAGAAAGTCTGCTAAATCTTTAAGCCCTATGAGTTCAAAAGATTTTAGGTTAAAATAGC
>CATIWO010571726.1:0-18361 GCA_949673435.1 Macaranga tanarius | reverse complement strand
AAAAAATGATTCAAAAGACACACAAACAATAAGAATTAAACAAATAAACAAATGCACAAAAAATGACAATAAAAATGCAACATTAAAAAAACACAAAATAATAAAAATGCAATCTAGAAGTTACTGTGAAAATAGATTTGCCCTCAGAAGCTCCTTTGGTAGATGCAATGGTGAGTCCCACAATATAAGATTGAATCCAAGCCCTTTTATCAAATTTTTTTTTCTCTGCGTATCTCATTTTTTTTAATCCTCTGCCATAAGCTTTTTTTACGTCTTTCTCTCCAGGTTCCTCCCTTTTCTTTCTTTTTCTGATTCTTTCCCAGGAGATTTTTTTCTCTCTGCACTTTTTTTTACGTGATCTTTTTTTTTCCAGCCCTCTCCCTCCTTTTTCTCCGGCTTTCATAAATAAATATCCTCTCATATGTCAGTGTTCTATTCTAAATCAATTTCTCTTCAAATTATTTTTATCACCAAGTTTATCACATATTTTATTTATTTATCAAAGTAGGATTAGATTGAGATAAATCATTTTGAATGAGCTGGGCTTCAAACCTTACAATATTGGACCCACTTTTCTTGGGCTTTCATCATTGGGCTTTTACCTCGTGGGCCGGGTCAGACCATGTGTCCACAATATGTAATATAATAATATAATATTAGGTAATGATTATTTATTAAAGTAAAGAAGACTTAAGGGGCTCTTGAAGAGTTTTTATTGGCTAGTTGTTTATATGTATATTTAAATGTGTGTGTTAGTGTAGAGAATTGGGGAAGAAGAAGAAGAGAGGTTTTAGGAGGATTTTGGTGGGATTTTGATCTTACTCTAGTTAGCAGTCTTGTACCTTAGGAAGATTTGGGAGGTCTCATATGCATTTAAGTCCCATTTGGTAAGATTTAATTGTGTTTTTATTGGTTGTAGTTAAGTTGATTTTGGTTGCTCATTTCGAGTTATGTATACCCTATTTTTCAGTCCCATTATTTTTATCATATAAAGAGTTGTAGAGCTCTGATTTGAGCATGGTTTAATGTTTTGGAAATTTTAGAGTGTCCTCTACAACTCTTATGTTTTGAGGCAAAGCTAATTCTACTGTTTAGGGTGACTGGCATGCCTGTATATTTTCTTGCTCAACCAGCAACTCTGTTTTTCCTATTTTGCCTAATTTTACTTAAAAATCCATAATTAATTCCACACACATCCAAATTAAGTGATTCTAATTGGAATTTGCTGTAGACATATAAACCTAACTTTGGTAGTAATTTGGGGGTTATTAGGCTTGTGTGTGTATGTTTAGGTGATGTGCATTTGGTTTCACTTTGTGTATTGAAATGTGTTGTAATGGCTATTTGTTAGAATTGGTATATATGTTTTGTAGGAGTTGAAAGAGGAAGTGAAAACCCTACTCAATAGGGGGAACTTTGTTTAATAAGGAGTTGAAAGCTTTTTGGTAAGTAATTGTTAGTATAATGCTTACATATAATGAATCTCTTGTAGCTAATTGATTGACTATGCTTGGTTTGAGTATGCTAATTTGATGTAGCAAGAATGATGAACATATATATATTATTGAGAAAGTATTGTATGGTGAATTGTAAATGTTGGCATATGTGTTGTGTAAGCCATTAGAGGTGGTTTGGTTATTATTGTGGTGAGAATAATGAATATATATGCATATTGCATGATGTGAGGAATATGTGTGATAGTGGAGACTGAGCTGGGCAGAGAGCCTCTGCTAATTATAATAACTGAGACTGAGCTGGGTAGAGAGCCTCAGAAATGGCCATTTGATTGATAATGAATTGTGAGGAATATAGCCAATAAGGCTAAGTGTGAGGAAAGATATATCCGGATACTAACTTACATAGCATGCATTATCGCATTATATTTTCATAAATGTTGAATAATGAGAATCGGTGTATGTGAGGCACCATGAAATGTTGCATTGTGTATATATATACATATATTGAAAGTGGATTGAATGTGAATTATTGATATTATATGTTAATGGATGGTTAGTGTGGATTAGTGTGCTTAGAATGTATTGTTGTGGGAAGTATTGTTATGTTTTGATGAAGATTCATGTGCTTTGTTACCAATAGTCATTCAAGGGTATTTTTGTTAATACATATAAATGAATTAAGTCTAGGTGTCTTCATGAAATTTGTAGCTCTCTGAATTAGCTTTCCATAGCTTCTTGAATCACCTAAATCCAAGTTCTGTAGAGAGAATTATGGCTAAAATAGTATGACATATTCTGGTCGGGCTGAAACTAAATACTGGCGATTGCCAGTGAGTGGCGATCGCCAGCCCTCAGAAGCAGGTGACCACTGGCGATTGCCAGTGGTCTAGCGAGCTCCAGTGGTTTAGCATAGTCCTAAAGACTGTTTTGGCCATAACTTGACCTACCAAACTCTAAATAAGGTGTGGTTTAATGCCACAGAAACTTTAAAGAGTCCTCTACAAGTCATGCATTGAGTTTGAGTAGAATCTATCTTTAAGATTCTCTAGTTGAGCTTGATATTTTAGTGCTCACTTACCCCTTTGTAATTTGGACTCCCGTGCACAGTTTAAATGCTATATTCTCATATTTTTATGTGTAGAAATGTTATTTATATATATTCTCCTTAATTAGTTCTTAAGAAGTATTATATGTTTGATTATATTATCAATTGCTTATTGAGTCGCAAGCTCATTCCTTTGCAATTATGGTTTTCAGGTAGTAGATAGCCTAGCTTGAGGGTTTGCTTTAATAGAAAGCTTGGAGTGTGTTCTTATTGTGAGCTCAGGTGGGAAAAAAACATACTTGATGTTAACATCTCCATCCTCATGAGCATTCACCATTTTGGCATTAGAAACATGTTGTAATGAAGTTCATGTGTATATTTTCAATATTATGTAATATATGTATTAAGTATTTTCAATGTATCGAATAATAATTTATATATATGAACATCCTTTGAGAAAATTTTTTATATCATGCCATATGTTGTTTATTCTTAAGGTATATATGTATGTGGTACTATATGTGGTACTTAAGGGTGCTATAAATTAGGTCACTCATAATCATGAATAAAAAGCCAGAACTCCTCATGAACTAAGCTCATGGACATGAGCATACAAGACAAAATCATGATGTCAAGATTGTACTTCTCATGAGTTAGAGTCAAGATCATGAACATTAAAAAGTGGATTGTGAGATTGAGATAATGATCCGCACGATCACTCCTCATAGTCATGATCATGTGTCATAAGCAAAACTTCAAGAGCACTCAAACCTCATGACTATGACTTGATTAATCATGATCATGAGAATGACCACAGTGCTCCTTAGAAGCCAGGGTCACAATCATGACCAATAATCACAAGTGACATATCTTCTTCACAATGACTTTGTTATAAGCACAGTGGCTATAATTTCAAGAATCACGATCATGACCTACACTATCACAACCATAAGCATTCCAATTTCTATAAAATCTAAAGAATACATTAAATAAAGAAGGAAAAAGTGTTAGGCACAAATGATTTAACTTCAACAGTTACTTTTTGATGCGTCAAGGATAAATATCTTTATAATGCACATCTATAAAGTTAGAAAGTTTGTTGAGTGAAGTAATTGCTTAGAAATTTCAATTATTCTTTCAATTTTCTCTTGTACTCTTAAAAGCATTCATTAACCATTTGAGAGTTAGGTATAAGTAGTGATAGGAATCTTCTTCTACTCCTTTCTTAAGTTAAGCTAAGGTTAGTGAGGATCAAAAATTATTTGTGGTTTAATTGTGGGCCATTTAAAACATTTGCATTGTATGGACGTTAGTTTTAGTTGAGCCAAGAAAAATTTATTCATTGTAAGGTTAGAGTTGAGTTAACAAAACTCATTATTATAATAAACTTGTGAGTAGAATTTGTGTGCGAGATTAAAAATTCTAACTTGGGGAGAAGTTAGGTAAATGAAGTAGGATTTTGGACAATCCAAACATCTATAACTCATTATTCCTTTGTTCATTCTTGCATTCATTTTTATCCTTGTTCTTATGTATTTTAAATTATCCATCAACCTTTCAGTTATCCTTAAAATTTTTCTTTTGCCTTATTCACCCCCCTTTAGAGCAATTTTCATAAACTTTAATAAAACTCTAAAAGACTAAATAAAGAATATTTGAGCTTTAATTAAGCTCATAAAGTACAAATATAAAATACTCGAGCTTTGATAAAAATCCAAAAAGCCCAAATGAACAATACTATAGTTTTAACCAGGGAAGTTATCACAAATAACCAAAATACAGAGGAAAGTATCAAAAATATAGTTGACTTTTTTTTCAAAAATATGGTTTTGATAATAAACCTTTGAAAAATATTACTGTTCTCTCATGTATAAATAATAATCTAACAACAACTTGACAACAACCACTGCAAAACAACTACAAATACAATTACCAACAACTAAAAATAATTTTAATTATTTCTCATTATTGTTTGATTATTAATTAGTTGTTATCAGATTGTTGTTTTTATGAGGTTAGTGTTGGATTGTTGTTATTGCTTTCTAGTTGTTTTCTAATTGTTGTTTGGTTGTTTTCAAGTTGTTTTCCGTATTTTTTACTTGTTTGATTTTTTTATTTTTTATTTTTTATAATTTATTTTAGTTTACTCATAAATTTTTACTATTTGCAAAATCAAATAACTAAAAATACAGTTAAAAATAACTTAAAACAAGCAAAAAAACACATATAACAACTAGAAAAAATCAAAAATAGCAACAATAACCTTGAAACAATCAAAATCTTGAGCTTTAAGTCTACTAGAAAACTTATAAAGCATGGTGTATGAGCCAAAATAGTGTATTAATGGTAGTAAATGAATATTGAATATACATAAATACATTCAATATCAGGAAAATTATATAGATATACAAAACATGGCTTATAGTGATAAGGAAAAAATAGGTTCCTATCACAAAGCTCAGTCATTTAGTAAAGGAAGAGAAAATCAAAAGCCTATACCAAAACTACCTTCACTCACTGCCAATTAAGGAGCACTAAATCATTAAAACTCTTTTTGGCCCATCTTTGAGGATGAAGTGATGAAAATCACCCATGTTCAAAAGTAGACTCTTGATTGTCAGAGGACACAATTCAAGACCTTTTTTTTTATTGTTGGTGATGGAAATAGACATGTAAGATGGGGCACTAAGTGCTCAAAGGAGGTTACTACTGCTATTTGTGGCGCTATTATATTGGCTAAACTATCTATGATTCCTATGAGAAGAAATAAATTATGAAATAAAAAAAGCTGAAATTAATAATATGAAATAAAATAATAAAATAGACATATTAAAAAACATAAAAAATAAATCATCAACAATAAAAAAACTACCCCAAAAATAACCTCAAAATAACCAACACACAATCTCATAAAAAAACAGATAAAAATTACCTTACAACAGCCCAACAACCAAAATATACAAACAACAACCTAACAATATTTTCAAAAACACCCTCAAAACAACCAACTAACAATCTAATGAAAATAAATAATAGCAACAGGACAACAACCCAATAATAACCAACATATACAAATAACAACCCGACAATAATATGAAAACAATTAAACAAATGCTAAAATATACAAATAACCTGACAACAACTTGACAACAATCAAACAAAACAATAATACACAATTACCAATTACAGAACAACCATACAACAACCATAATAACTCAACGGCAACTTGACAACAACCATACAAAAACCACAACAAAAGTCAAATCTAACAAAAAAAAAACATTAACAGAACCAAAACTTTCTTAACAAAACCTAATTCAAAAGTTAACTTCCTCCTCTTTCCACATCTAATAACTCTCTTTTTCTTTAATATTTGTAAAGGAGAAATAACATTCTTATATAAAACCAAAGTAGAACAAGGAGGACTCTTCTCATATACATCTCCTTCTCTCTTAACTTCACTCATATCATCTTCTTTTATTTTTTTAAAATCTCAAAAATAACATACAAATCAGAAGAATACATCAACAAAAAGCAAGTGAACAACAACCAAATAAAAACTCACAAGTATAAAAATCAAACACAATACGAAAACTCGAGACATAATACTAAACTGAAAACCTAATGAATCAAAAAAAATCCTAGATAAGCAAAAATGAAATTTGAAAGTGAAGAGAATTGAGAAAAATGAAGTTTAAAAATAAAGAAAAAGAAAAGAAACTATTACTCTAAAAAATTGTGAAACTAAAAGGAAAAATGAAATGTTATATATCAAAGACATGTTAGTTCAAGTTGAAAGAAATAACTTACCATAATTTTAATGATTTCAAGTCAAAATTAGTGAACGGTGATATTTTACCTTTTGATTAAGCTCCTAAAATTCAAATAGTCATCACACTTGTATGCTCATAAAAAGCCTAAAGATTAAGGTTTCGAGCATTAGAAGCTTGTCATGAGATTCTAGCTTATACTATATTTAACATGGACTTTACTATGACAAATTAGAGCCCAATCAAGATAAATATCCCTAAATAAATAAGGTTTATATTATAAAGGCAATATAATATAGAATGTTTGCACCATAACTGCTATATACATGAATCTCATTTTTTTATTACGAACGTAATGTGACACACTTTATGACTCATTTAGGGAGCCTTGGCAAAATTTTATTTATATGAACATCACTAAAAAGGAGTTCATATATTTATAACGTGTCATCCTACATGTCTTACCAATAGTGCACAAAGTGGTTTATAAGTTATAATTTAGGCGAGTTAGGGTATTTAAATAGAAAAAGTATAAGTAGAGGGGCCAAAATAGCAAAAAACTACCAAATTCAAGGGGCGACGTATGTATTATGCCCAAAAAAGAATTAAAAATTGAAGTGGTAGCATCATATGAGACTCGAATTTAGGTTGAAATAATAACATATTAAGTTTAATATTTGAAACAAGTGAAAAGAGAATCTTTAGTACTTGTACAAATATTGACTGTTTCAATAAAATAAACTGAGATAAATTAATTTAGTGCAAGTATAAATGTTAGTTTATTTTAATATAATTTACTTTAGTTTAATTTACTTTTCATAGCTTTATTTGATTCATTTAGACAATAAATTATCCAAGCTAATTAGTACTTAACACTCCCTCATGTGGTTGACATCCTTGCTTATTCACAATATTACTTATGTGACTCGTATACTTGCAGAAGTCCACATCACTTACCAAGTTAAATATCTGTAAATTTTTAAGGAGCATAGTGAGTATTTGAAAGTAGTCAATAAGTGACAATTATATAACAAAAATAAGAATAAATATCTTCACTTTAAAATACTTAAATAATAATTATCAACTGTAGGCGGCGGGGTTCAGCGCTCGCCTAAGCATTTGGAGACCACGGCACTGTGCGAGCTCAGGGCCCACTAGGAGTACAACTTTGGACTTTTTGATGGGCTTAAGTTGGAGAATGGAGTCACCACCTAGGTAAAATCCGGGACACTTTTACAGCAACTGGATACCACGGAGGAAGCCCAACAGCTGTCCTCAGAGATTGGGTCTGAAAACTTGGGTATGGGCTTTTGAAAAGCCTACCTGACCTTGCGATCGGCCTCCGTTTGTATTTTATATTTTATTATTTTTAATTATTTAATTATTCCTTTAATTATATGCAAATGGCTGTTTTAATTCAAACAATTTCTAAATTTTATAATTTAGTCCAAGTTTGTTTAATTAGTCCATTTTCATGTAATTTAGTCCCTAATTCATCCATCCATTCATATACACCACTTATACTCATAATAAATCCAAAATAGAATAACAAACAAACAACCATAAAATTAAAACACACACAAAGAAAGGAGGGATAAGAAAAGAATTACATCTCTTTTTTCATGCAAATAAAATTAAAATAAATAAATTCTAAAAAAATCAAATAATGGCTTAAACCATTATTATCCCAAACTGCCAACACAGGAATAAGTCTAAATCTCTAGAAAATAAATCCTATAAAAGAATTATAAAGAAATTAGTAAATAAAATAAACAAAAAATAAAAATTAAACAATTGACCACAGAGCCAGTGCCTCTGTGATGATGAGGTGGTACCTCATCAGGGGAAAGCTTCGCCCCATCTCTAACGGTCATAAAATTTGAATTTGATATAAATAATAAAGGCGCCACCCCTATGAAATAAAGGCGACGCCTCTATGCTTTCTGCAGAATGAAATTTCACAGATTCAAGGTATTCAATTACACAACCAATATAACACGAGGCAAGGATCAATACTGATTTATTAACGCAATCAAAAGAATAATGCACTGCAATCATAAAAGAGACAAAAATGTGAGAATAATTGAAAATTAAAAATCAAAACAAAAAGAAAGAAGATTTTACTGAAATAGTGTAGAAAATAGTTTGGTCCTCAGATTCTGATTAGGAATGTCTTTTCCTCCAGAAAAGAATAAATTCCGGAACTTTTTTTCCTTTCTGTTTCTTCTAATTTTTTTTTGTTAGGAATTTTTCAGCTCTTTTTATTGGTTTATTCTTCATCTGTCCAAAACAATCTCCTTATTTATGAAAGAATTCTCCTTGAATTTATAGAAGAATTCTCTTCTGCCATTGCACTTCCCAATTCTCCTGATCGTGGGAGAGAGATTACAGAATATAGAAAATTCCACATTCTATAATTAATGGCCATTAATATTTTTTGTAACAGCAGGAGATGAGGTACCGCCCTACCGAATGAGGCAGTGCTCTGCCATTTAAACTCACCCTAAGATTGAATTAATACTACAGAGCTTGATTGCGAGATAGGTTCTGTAGGATTAGGCAATATCCTACTAGTTGCTTAATTAGTTGAGAGACAGTTAAGTGGATTGATATTGATTAAAAGGTTGTGTTTTAAAATTGGATTTAAAAGGCATTAGGTTGGTGAGAGCCAGAAACTTAGTGTTAATTAATTCCCAATTAATAATAGGTTTATCTGAGAGGAAGATCTATGGGTTATAAGATCCCTTTAAAATGAATTAGGATTAACATAGACCTAGTTGGTTAATCGATTTTAAAAAATGGTCATAATTGAGAATAAGAATCCTAGCTGTTAAATTTGATTAAATTTTGATTTTCTTTACTTTGATTTAATTTAGTCGTTTGAGAATTCAACTCTATTTCGGTATCTAAACAAACACATATAGTGATTATTTCAGTATTCAATCTATAATCTCTGTGGGATGATATTTTTATTACTACTTGTACGATTCTGTACGCTTACGGATTTGTACTCATCAAGTTTTTGGCGCCGTTGCCGGGGATTGGCAAAATTAATATTGTTAAGAAAATTGTGTTAATTGATTTAGACTTTGTTTTTAATTTTGGCTTTTATTGTGGTATTGCAGGAATTTGTGTTAGTTGATGCACATCACATGAAGTGCAAGCAAACAAGGACTTTTATTGATGCCACTTGATTTGGAGTTAGAAAATATAGTTCATCAGAAAAAGAAACAACAATCACCAAGCAAAATGAATGTAGGGGACAATGAAAGGAATGACCCACCGAGGCAGCATGTTCTTCAAAATCCTCAAAGAACCATGCGAGATTTCATGAGTTCTAATGTGCAAGGTGACTAAACACCAATTGTAAGGCCGACGGTAGTAGCAAACAACTTTGAAATTAAGACGACAATGATTCAAATGATCCAAAATTCACCATTCAACGAGCTACTACATGAGGATCCATTTGGTCATATGTCTCGATTCTTGGAGTAATGTTCTACCTTCAAGATGAATGGATTTCAGCCTGATGTAATCCGGTTGATTCTCTTTCCATTTTATCTTATGGATAAAGCAAAGAGATAGTTTACAAGTCTGCTACCTAACTTCATCAACACTTGGCAAGAGCTCTACACAACCTTTTTCAATAAATACTTACCACCTGCAAAGGTGTTGAGAATCAGAAATGAGATCAACTCTTTCTTTCAAAGAGATAATGAAACATTCTATGAGTGCTGGGAAAGATTCAAAGACCTTCAAAAGCAATGCCCATTTCAATTGATTCCTACATGTGATTTGGTGCAATCATTTTACAAAGGAGTCAATCATGCGGTCAGAGTCAACATTGATGTAGCAGCTAGAGGTACTATCACGTCAAAGATACCAAAAGATGCCTTAGATCTCTTTGAAGAAATGGCTAATAGACAAAGTTTATAGTCTAATGAGAGGATCATTACAAAGAAAGCTGGAGCAATAGAAGTGGACAATTTTACCATGTTGAATACAAAGCTTGATGCTCTTATAAAAAGGATGGACAAAGTGAACGTTAATACAATATCAATATTGTCTTCCTCTTATGAACTATGTCAAGGAGGTCATCCTACAATAGAATGTCAAATGATGCAAAGAATGTCTACGGAGGCAGTCAATTATGTGGGTAACTTCAAAGGGCCTCAAAACTAAGTCTATGGTAATACCTACAATCCTAGTTAGAGGAATCATCCAAATCTCTCTTGGAGCAATCAAGAAAATAACCAGTGGAGACCATAAGCGCCACTAGGATTTTGCCACCAGGATTTTGAGGTCAGAATGCACAACAATCTCAACCTCAAGTTCACCAAGACGAAGGTTCATCCTCCAGAACTTTAATGGAGAGCAAGATGGAGAAATTCATGGATGTAATGTCATCAAATATGCGTTAATAAGATGAAGCTCAAAAGAGGATGGAGCAAATGATTTGAAATCATTCTTCTTCTAGTCATAATCTAAAAGTGCAAATGGGCAGCTGGCAAATTCTAAGTCACCACCAATTCGACCTTATAAACCTCCAGTACCATATCCACAAAGGCTGAAGAAATAGGAGCATGATAAATAGTTTGTAAAGTTCTTAGAAAGATTCAAGACACTCCATATCAATATGCCTTTGGCGGAATGTCTTGCTTAGATGCGTAAATATGCAAAGTTCTTAAAGGAGCTGATTTCCAATAAAAAGAAGTTGCAGGAATGTGAGACAGTTACGCTTACAAAGGAGTGCAGTGCCATCATCTCCAATAAACTTCCTTTGAAAAGGAAGCAACCAGGGAGTCTCATTATCCCATGTTTTGTAGGAAATTTATCATTTCAAAAATTATTATGTGATTCTGGTGCTTCCATTAATCTTATGCCTTTGTCAATTTACAGGAAATTAGGACTAGGAGAGGCAAAACCTACAAGCATTCACTTACAACTTACAGATAGGACAGTAAAGGAACCAGAAGGCATAGTAGAAGATGTACTTGTAAGGGTTAGAAAATTCATCTTTCCAATTGACTTTGTTGTACTTAACTTTGAGGAAGATGAAGATGTTCCATTAATCCTTAGTATGTCCATCCTATACATGGCAAAAGTAATAATTGATGTATATGATGGAACATTGACCCTAAGAGTAGGTGAGAAAAGTTGTAAATTCAACATCTATCAAGGTATGAAATATCTTTCTGATAATGATTTATGCTTTAGAATTGATGTTGTGCACGAATGTATGGGTGAAGTCCAACGAAGGAGGTTGGTAAATTATGATGAATTAGAGTATATTGAGAAGTGTATCCATGTATAAACCTCCCAAGATGAAGAATAAGTTAAACACCAAACCTCTTTTTCCCAAATTCAATTACCAAATACTGAACCTACACCACCATCAATGATAAAACCACCGAATGTAGACTTGAAACCTTTACCCCAACATTTGAGGTATACTTTTCTTGGAGAGAATCAAACTTTACATGTGATTATAAGAGCAATTGCTTGTGAGGATGCTTAAGAGGAGAATAAGAGCAATTGGTTGGAAAATTTATGATATAAGAGGGATAAGTCCATCTTATTAGAAGCATAAGATTCTAATGGAAGATGGATACAAGCCAACCATTGAAAGGCAAAGAAGGCTCAATCCAAACATATAAGAAGTGGCAAAGAAAGAAGTGGTTAAGCTACTAGACGCTGGGATTATTTACCTAATTTTAGACAGTTCATGGATAAGTTCTATCCAGTGTGTACCAAAGAAAGGAGGCATGACCGTGATAGAAAATGAAGAAGGTAAGCATATTTCTACAAGAGTGGTCAATGGATGGAGAGTGTGTATTGACTACAAGAAATTGAATTAAGCTACGAGGAAAGATCATTTTTCACTACCGTTCATTGATTAAATGTTGGAGAGGATATCAGGACATGCTTTTTACTGCTTCCTAGATGCCTATTCAGGCTACAATTAAATAGCAATTGCTCCAAAGGATCAAGGAAAAACGACATTCACATGTCCCTATGGCACATTCGCTTATAGAAGGATGCCATTTGGATTATGTAATGCTCTAGCAACCTTCCAAAGGTGCATGATGGCCATATTCTTGGATTTGGTAGAAGAAATTATAGATATATTCATGGATGATTTCTCAGTCTATAGAAACTCTTTTGAAGGATGTTTAGAGAATTTAGAGCAAGTTCTTATATAGTATAAAGAGACAAACTTAGTGCTAAATTGGGAAAAGTGTCATTTTATGGTGGAAGAAGGAATTGTTCTTGGGCATAGAATATTAGCACAAGGTATTGAAGTGGACAAAGCAAAAGTGGAGATCATTGAAAAGCTTCAATATCCCACCAATGTCAAAAGAGTTTGAAGTTTCCTAAGCCATATAGGATTCTATCAACAGTTCATAAAGGATTTTTCACAGACCTCTTAACCTCTCTACAAACTACTTGAGAAAGATTCTTCTTTTGAATTTACTAATGATTGTAAATTGGCTTTTGACAGGTTGAAAGAAGCATTGATATCAGCTCATATAGTTGTATCACCCGATTGGAACCTTCCATTCGAACTGATGTGTGATGCAAGTGATAATGCAATAGGAGCAGTACTTGGCCAAAGAAAGGAAAATAAACTTTATGTCATCTACTATGCAAGCCGAACACTGAATGATGTGTAGCTTAACTATGCAACAACCGAGAAGGAGATGCTAGCAGTAATTTTTGCTTTTGACAAATTTATATCTTACCTTTTTGGTTCTCAAGTTGTTGTATTTATAGATCATGCAGCATTGAAGTACCTCTTAAACCAAAAGGACTCAAAGCCAAGACTTATCAGATGGGTACTTCTTTTATAAGAGTTTGACATTGAAATCAGAGACAAGAAAGGATTGAAAAATTTAGCAACTGATCATCTCTCAAGATTGGAGCTAGATTAAGAAGAAAATGAAAAGTAAAAACCTATTTAGGAGCTATTTCCGGACGAGATGTTGTTGGCAATCATAAGTTTAAATGCACCATGGTTTGTTGACATAGCTAACTTAGTCTCAAATGGAAAGTTTCTAGAAGAATTCAATAGTCAGCAGAAGAAGAAGCTCATTTATAACTCTAAGTTTTATTTATGGGATGAGCCATATCTTTGGAAGCTATACAGTGATGGTATGATAAGAAGATATGTAGGAGATAAAAAAACCGGTTCAATTTTGCAACATTGTCACGGGATGGTCAATAGTGGCCATTTTTGTCCACAAAGAACTGCTGCTAAAGTTCTTGAAGCAGGGTTCTATCGGCCTACACTCTTTTATAAAGCTAGGAAGTTTATACTTAGTTATGATACATGTTAAAGAAGTGGCAACTTTTCAAAGAAGGATGAAATGCTTCAATCTGGTATTTTAGAGGTAGAGATCTTTGACATGTGGGGCATAGATTTCATGGGGCCATTTCCTGTTTTAGATGGAAATAAGTATATACTTGTCTATATGGATTATGTATCCAAATGGGTGGAAGCTCAAGCATGTTCAGTCAATGATACAAGAGGAGTTTGCAATTTCTTATGAATACTCTTTGCCAGGTTTGGGATGCCTCGAGCTATCATAAGTGATGGAGGAACACACTTTTGTAATAAAAACATGGAAGCATTGCTAGCTCGTTATAGAGTGAAACATAAGATATCCACTCCATACCATCCCCAAACAAGTGGACAAGTGGAAGTCAATAATAGAGAATTGAAGCAAATTTTAGAAAGAATAGTGAGTAAGTCGAGAAAAGAATGGGCAAGGAAGCTGGATGATGCTTTATGGGCATATCGAACTGCATATAAGACACCTATTGGAATGTCTCCATTTAGGTTAGTTTATGGAAAAACATGTCATCTTCCTGTAGAAATTGAGCATAAGGCTTACTGGACAATCAAGGCTTTGAATTATAACTATAAGAAAGCTGATGAAAAGAGACTTTTATAGTTGAGTAAATTAGAGGAGATAAGAGAAATGACATATGAAAACTGTAGAATTTATAAAAAACGTACTAAGAAATGGCATGATGCCAAGGTGAAGGTTAAGAGTTTTCAAGAAGGAGACCAAGTGTTTCTATTTAACTCCAGACTTAGATTGTTTCCAAGGAAGCTGAAAAGTAGATGGTCAGGACCATTTATGGTAAGTCATGTATATTCCTATGGAGCTGTAGAAGTTTGCAACACTCAAAGAGAAAAGTTCAAAGTCAATGGGCAAAGACTGAAAATCTACCATGGAGGCACATTGGAGAATTCTCGCCAATTGGCCTTTTTAGTTGATTCAACACCCTGAAGATCATGATGGTCTAAGCTTATAGACCTAAAAGAGCACTTTTTTGGGGCTCAACCAAGCTTTTCTTTTCATTTTTTATTTTCTTTATTTTAGTTTTAGAATTATATTTTGAGTCTGAATTTTTGTTTTTTGTTTTTCAGTAGTGAAGAGGAGAAGTTTTCGAAAAGAAAGGATTTGATATAGGAGGAGCGCAAAAAGATATTATGTAAGTGTTAAGTTATGAGGAAACTAAGTGGTTGTGATTGCATGTTCAATTGTGCTTAAATTCTAGCATTTTTCTTGTTTTGTTCAAGAAAATAGGTTGTGCACCCTGTTGCACGGCCATGCGACCTGATTCAATGAAAATAGAGTAGAAATTTCAGGGACAGGCATGACCATGTGCAAATCTGGTATGGCCGTGCCAAACCAAGTTGAAAAAGGCCCGAACCAGGCACGACCATGTGTATTTTTTGCATGCCCGTGCCTCATCAAAGCACCAGTTAAAGGATTTGTATGGAAGCAGGAACGACCATGCGCATTTGTCGCATCCCCGTGCTTGCCAAAGTGAAATTCAGCATCAATCGATGCACGACCATGCTTGATTTTCGGTATGGCCGTGCATACTGTCGGCTTTTTTTAAAAAACTTAAAATTTATCTTAAACAGTGTGCCCAACCCATAAACTCCTTATTTCCTCATAACTCTTCCACTTCCCCAACATCTAAAACTTCTCAATTTCTAGGGTTTTTCATTTTTGCCTAGTTTCCCAACTCCCAATTCTTCAATTTCCCATATTTAATATTTCTTTATCTTCCTCTCCTCTCTATATAAACACTACCCTCTCCTCTTCTCTTCTCACACATATCAATTTCTTCATTGTCATATCCTCCTTCACCATTCTTTTTCTTCTAGCCAAAAATTCTCTCCTAGCAAGCTTACTGCATCAAGTAATCACTAGCCATGGAAAGAGAACCAAGAAGGAAAACACTTGCCACCAAGAAATTAAAGCCCCGATCGAAGAGACAATATGGTGAAAGCTCTAGAAATACAAATGAGGATGAAGAATGAATGGTAAGATATTTTCCTTCAACTATTTAATTTAGGCATAAGGGGAAAAGGAAGAAGTTTTAACAAATGCTCTCTATGACAATTATGCCTAATAAGTATATGCATGCATCTTCTTTGCAAGAGCTTGGATTGTTAGATGAAATTAACATGTACCTCACTAGGATGGGATGGGAAGCTTTTATGATGATGCAATACCTAACTTATATTAGGCCTACATGTGAATTCCTATCTTCTTTCCATTTTGATGAATAAGCCTTATTGCTCACCTTTAGGTTGGGAAATGTAGAACATAGCATAGGCTTATTTGAATTGAATGATGTGTTTCATTTTCCTACGGGTTAAAATGCTATGGTTGAATATCATAGGGATGAATTTTGGAGAGAAATTACAGGCCAACGACATGTATTTTATGCACCTAGGTTAGCAAAAGAGTCTTGTATTCAATCGCTGGCTCTATGGTACTTACATAAGTTGATGGCTCATTCCTTGTTTCCTAGAAAGGATGGAGATTCTATGGTGACCACAACAGAATTGAAAATTTTGTATTGCATGTGTAATAATAGGCAATTGGACATTTGCCATGCAATTGAACTTAAGTTAAAAGACGTGGCAAATAAGATGGCGGGAGCAATCAAGGTTAGTGGCTTGATCACTAATATTGCCTATTATGTTAGTTTTGATATTGACTACATGCCTTTTGACAAGCTTAAGGGACATTCTTTAATCGATATTTCAATGATGGAAGCTATTGGTATAGTCACACGAGAACATCAAGGAAATCCCCACGTCATTAATGCTCCACCATAGCCAATGGAGGAAGAAGAGGAAAGTGGAGACATGCAAGATGTCATGCGAAGATTAGATGATTTAAAGCTTCAAGTGGGGGAGATTGACTCGAATGTTGGGGAGCTTACATCAATGGCTCATAGCATGAATACCAACATAGATGATATGCATCAAACTATTAATATGATCAATCACAATTTGATGGCATACTGCCAATCACAAAATTTTTCTCCACCCCCTTACCCACCACAAAATCCAAGGAACAATTGAAGTTCATGAGAAGAATAGAGGAAGTTATGTCTTAGCCTTGTGTTTTCAGTTTTGAATGTACTTGTGTGTGATGTTGAAATTTCAATGTAGTTGTTTACATTTCCATGTTATTTAAGTTTAATTTAAATTTTATTTCCATTCACTTACAATTTTTCAATGTATGTCGAGTGCATAATCATATCATTATTATTGTATAGCAATGTTTGTTGTGAAGTGCATGAAATAAAATTCAGGTACACCCATGCCAACATTCGGCACGGCCATGCCTAATCAAAGCTATCCAGACGTAATAAAGAGAAAGGCAGGCATGCCCATGCTAGCATTTGGCACGGCCATGCCTGATTATAGTTTTACAGATGCAAAAGAAGCCAACGCAGGCACGCCCACACCAAAATTCGGCATGGCCGTGCCACCTGTTACCTAATTCGGCAACATTCCAGCAATGAGGACATTGCACAATTTAAGTGTGGGGGAGGAAATTAAATTTTTGTAATTTTTATTTTTATTTTTCAATTTCTTTTTCGTATTTTTCTAATTCTATTTTTAATATTATAATTTTTAGTTTTTAGGGATTTAATTTGTAGTATCCTTTTTTTTATTAGGATAGTTAGTTTTTATCTTTTAATAAAATTTATCCTCTCAATATAGGATTAGGAGATGGGTTGTTTATGAAGGAAAGTGTGATAGTGTAGCAATAAAAATGCGAAATTTAAAATTTTTTATTGCATACAACATTTGTATCAAACACAATACACTTCCAAGCCCATAGATCATATCACATGCACTCTTACATAGCTAAACATGCATCAAAAAATCAACCAAGTCATGATTCTAAAAACAAGAACTAGCAACTAAGGGATTTAGTAACACTTACATAACTCCTTAGTTGGTATCATGCTCGGTAAGCTTTGGTTGGTGTTGATCTATAAGCTCCGAGCTCCCCAAATGTGAAGCCTCTAGCTTGATACACATGGGTTGGAAAGGAAGACTTCCAAGGATGGTGATGCTAAAGCCACACGCCTCTCTTTCTTGGACCCAAGGTGCATGCAAGAACTTTCACCAAGCAAGGATGTATGGGACAAAGCCTTCAATGGATAATGGACTAGAAGTAGCAAGCACACAACACTTGTGTATTGTTTGATATCTCTACACTTGAAGAAAAAGAAGGAAGAAGACTCTCTCAATCCTTTTCTCTCTCTTGCTTGATATCAAAAATTGCTCTCTAACTTGTGCAAATGAAGTTATGACTTTGCTCTCTCTTCAAACTCCACTAACTATATCAATAAAGCTAATATGATAATAGTTTATGTGTTGAGTGTCTCACACTCAATTCACATGCATAAGGAGTGAGAGAGTTGTCTCTACACTCTCCACTAACTATATCAATAAATCTAATATGATAATAGTTTATGCATTGAGTGTCTCACACTCAATTCACATGCATAAGGAGTGAGAGAGTTGTCTCTACACACTCCACTAACTCAAATAAAACCAACATTATTTAATTAGCTACAACTTGAGTGTCTCACACTCAAGTCACATGCAATGCTATAGCTTGAGTGTCTCACACTCAAGCTATATGCATGGCTTGGCTTTATTGTGGGTGGGAGGTGTTTGGTTACTTGGATAACTTTAGCCTTGATATCCATTAACACTTAATGGATATGGGCTAAGGCTATGGGCACATGGG
>CATIWO010571643.1:0-10725 GCA_949673435.1 Macaranga tanarius | reverse complement strand
AGGAAAAGGAAAAAAGAAATGGAGAAGGAGGAAAAAATAAAATATAAAAAAGAAGGAAAGAAAAAAAGAAAAAAAGGTTGAAAAAATAATGAGAAAATAAAAAGAAGAAAAGGAAAAATGGGAGAATAGTAGAAAAAAAATGAGATGGTGAAAAAATAAGAAAAAAATGGGAGGAGAAAAAAATAAGAAAATAGAAAAATAGAAAAAAAACAAAAAAAAGTTAAAATAAAAAAAAAAAAGACAAAATTGAAAGAGAAAAGAAAAAAAAAGTACATATGAAAAGGGAAAGGGACATGATTGTAATAAATAAAAATATAAGGTATCATATAATGTAATTTTCTTAATAATAAATGGGTCTATATGGGTAAATGGGTGGATAAAATTTATATGGGTTAAATGGGTATGGGTATCCATATAAATAATAAATAGGTCATAAATGGATAAATGGGTAATTAAGGGTTTAACCCATTTATACCCAACCCATACCCACCCAACCCACCTATTTTGCCACCCCTAGTTATGACTGGGTCCGCGAAAAAATTCTATTGGAGCACGTGGGAAAAAGAAAAGAAGACTTCACCAGTTTTAATATATTTGCACGCATAGAGTTCATATGTGTTATTTCTTTTTATTTTACAATTATAAAATGCTTTTACATTAAATATAAAATTAATTTTCGATCATATTTTATGGTTAATTCTAATATAAAATAACTTAACTTTGACAAGAATTCGAGTACCAATCTTTTAGCATAAAATATCTTTTAAAAAAACTGCATATGAATTAAATTAGAAAAAATAGGTTGGTCTAATAAGACTAAAAGATGTATTTTTTTTTTCTTTTATTTATTAAAATGCAAGATGAGTATATATATATATATATATATATATATATATATAATCTGGTCAAACTTTGGCTTTTATATTATTATTTGCTCTCTAGATTTGATCCCGTGACGCATGCACTGTTGGCATTACAAAATTAAAATATAGGTATAAGTAAAAAAAAATATCTTGTAGTTAGATGCATTTTCATTTATAGGTCTGTAATTTTTTTCGTGATATTTAAGGGTCTGGTTTCATTTTACTTTTATTTTAGTACCATACTTAATAATATTATTAAAAATATATCATGTAATGATAAAATAATATGAATATTTAATAGTTAATTTATTTACTAAGTAGTATATCATTCAACAAACTAAAATAAATTCTTATTTTTATTTTTTATTTTATTAGAAATAAAAATAAATAATTTTTAAAATAAATTTATGATATTTCTAAAAGTATCTAAATAGTTATATTGATGGTAAATCATATGTAAAATATTTTTATTAGTGAAAGATAGTGTTATATTAATATTTTATTATAAAATAATGACAATATTAGTTGAGAGGGTATTAAAGTGTTAGAAAATTAAACCACTTACCTCTAAATGTCACGAAAAAAACCACAGGTCTATAAGTGAAAATGTGCCTAACCACAGAGTATTTTTTTTGTACTTATCCCTAAAACATATATAAAAGCCATATATAGAAGCTATAATGGGGTTATGTGTGATCTAGAAAAATTACAAGAGAATTAAGCACGTAATTTATCACCCCCAATTTCAAGAAAATTGCAATATGTTTTAGCGTCAATATGCTCTCTTAGCTCGAAAAACCAACATTTGTATCATTAATATACTCTTTCTAATTAATTACACTCAACTTTTGAGCCAAAAACACATGCATTGATCTAAAATTTTCATTATGTATTACATAAATTTTGCTTGTATATCTACTTCCAGATTAAAACTTTGACTGGTAAGTACAGAAGAGGCCAATGCTCAATGAACAGAAGATGAGAAGTGTCTGCAATTTTAAATTACTGATTAATGTGGCATGCTGCTGGTTTCGTGGCTGAAAGTGTGCATTTAGAAGCAACTTGAACACTACGTAGACCTTAATTTTTTCTTTAAATAGCTCTTAGATGCAAAATTATTACTGGCACAGAGCAGGAAGTAGCGGAGCAGAGCACAAAGAAAATGAAAATGGGGATGATACTAGGGCTTATGTGCTTAAATATACTGCTGCTTCTAGCAAATGGAGAAGTTGGCCACTATGATCTTGTTGTAAGTTCTTACATCTTATATAGACTAATGTGCTACGAATTTTTCAGTGCATAAAGTTTATTTTATTGGGTTTTAATTATTTTTTTGGTTGTTTAATTGCAGATAAAAGAGGTTAATTTTACAAAAATGTGTAGCACTAAGAAAATGTTGGTTGCAAACGAAAGTTTTCCTGGACCAACCATATATGTGCACAAGGGTGATACAATTTATGTAACTGTTCACAATGAAGCAAGTTATAGTGTTACAATGCATTGGTACGCATCTGTATATATATATATTTATACATATATATATATATATATATATATATATGAGCATGATGAGCATAAATGACTTGTTAACAATCTGCATTTCTTAAGAAAAAATATATATAGAATGCCCTTATTTAAACTGATTCTAAATTTCAACTGAGAAGCAATACTAATTGTAATGTTTTGCATTGGTTCTTCTGAATTTAAAATTTAGGTGTCGTTTTTAGCTTTGAAAAATTAAAGTCAGCCCAAAAAAGTTAAGGTACCAAATTGAAAAATGAATTTATCAATGACTAATTTTTAGTTTTGTAATTATTTTCCTAATTATATTATCAGAAGGTGTATATATATGGATATACTTTGATGTTGAACCAATTATGCAGGCACGGAGTAAATCAACCCAGAAATCCATGGTCAGATGGTCCAGATTATGTAACACAATGCCCAATTCAGCCAGGAACAAATTTCACCTATCAAGTCATATTTTCCACAGAAGAAGGAACACTATGGTGGCATGCCCATAGTGATTGGAGCAGAGCCACAATTCATGGCCCCATTGTTATTTTGCCTGCTAGAGGATCCACATATCCATTTCCTACCCCATATGCACAAAAAACAATTATGCTCGGTAAGCCAAGCAAACATTAAGAATTATTACTTATGCACAAGATTATAATATTTGGTTAATTTCTTTATTCATCTACTCTGACTTTCTTTCCATTACAATTTGATTAATTATTGGCAGCATCATGGTACAAGGGAGATGTGAAAACAGTGCTTGACATTGCAATGGAAACCGGTGGCAATTTTAACATTTCAGATGGCTTCACTATCAATGGAGAACCAGGGGATCTATATCCATGCTCCAATGGTGCACAAGCTTTAACTCCTTATATAATTTTTTTTTTGTGGTTATTTTTTAGGGAAATTTTTACTTACTATCCTGAATAAATTACTAAACATTAGATAAATGATACATACTACAAATATTTTATATTACTAATAGAAATATAATACATATGAGATTAAATATTGAGATTAGTTGGTAGAAGTCTGTTTCGTTTAAGCAATGTTTCAAGTTCGAGTCGTGATAAACATACTCACATTAAATAGCTGTTGAAAATTTTTTGCTAATTTTTACTTACTTTGGGTGTATTAAGTTACAAGCTATGATTGGATTTGTGACATATACTTCAAGTTTTATATTTGAACAATAAAAATTAAACGTGTCTTTGTATTACAAATCTAACCGTAGGGTATTATGTGCCCATAGTTTGTAAGAATTTCACAATATATATATTATTACAGATCTAACCATTAGGTGTAATACAATCGGAATTGGTAAAAATTTGCTTATACCATATTACTCTTGAGTCTTTGGATTGAAATTCATAATCTAAAGGGTGCACACTGAGAATATTACAACTAACGGTTCAATAAATATAATTTGAATGTTTTATACTCAGACAATAAAAATATAACGCATATATTATGCCAGAAGTAAGCAAAAATTTCTCCAACTTGTTAATGATCCCTTTTATATATAATTCCTGCAGAAACAACATATCGTCTATCAGTTGAGCATGGAAAGACCTACCTTCTTCGAATAATCAATGCTGTGTTAAACGAAGAACAATTTTTCGCCATTGCAGATCACAACCTGACAGTTGTAGGGCGGGATGCTGCATACATAAAACCTATAACAACCAACTACATAGTGATAACCCCAGGACAAACTATGGATGTCTTGGTCACAGCAAACCAAACTCCAAGCTACTATTACATGGCGGCTACTCCTTTTTTCGACAGTATAGCTTCTTTCGATAACACCACCACTACTGCAATTCTCGAATACAAGGGCAATTTTACTCCATCATCTGTTCCTTTCCCTTATTTTCCTGCTTATGATGATGTGGATGCTGTGGCCAATTTTACAAGTCGTATACGAAGCTTAGCAAGCAAAGATCACCCTGTTAATGTCCCCGTAAAAATCACTAAACATATGTTTATCACAATTTCTGTGAATGAGTTGCCTTGTTTTAATGCTTCTTGCGCTGGACCTGATGGAGACAGGATGGCTGCAAGCATGAACAATGTCAGTTTTGAGTTTCCACATATTGATATACTTGGTGCATACTACAGGTGGGTACTGATTATACATTGATATATATATATATATATATATTTATTTATTTATAATAACCTCTGGTATAGGATGACCATAGGTGCTCTAATTAATCTAGATCGAACTGGATGGATCCTGTTAGTGAGGCAACTCTTTGTGCTCCTGTTTCTCCATCCACTAGATTCAAATTTGAGACGAATTCAAACTCCTTGTCACTTGAATCAATATACGCTAATTCCATTGAAATTTGTTTATATATATATATATAAGAAGATTTATTTGACTTACGGATGTTTTGTGGTGCAGGCATTTGACAGGAGTTTACGAAGATGATTTTCCAAGTGAACCATATATATTCAACTTCACAGGGGATTCGGGTAACATCACAATAATGGCAAATCCAGGGACAAAGGTGCAGATGTTAAATTATGGTGATGCCGTTGAGATAATCTTTCAAGGGACTAATATTGGTGCAGCAGAAAATCATCCAATACATCTACATGGTTTTAGTTTCTATTTGGTTGGAACAGGTTTTGGCAATTTCAACAATGAGACAGATCCGCAGTCATTTAATTTGATTGATCCTCCTGAAATTAACACTGTTGGTGTTCCTAGAGAAGGATGGGCTGCTATCAGATTTTTTGCTAACAATCCTGGTACTTTTTTAAAAAAATATATTATTTGGTTTTCTTTCCAAAATATTTCTATTCTACCCTTGTTTTTTTTGTTGGTAATTTCTCAAAATTTAGAACTTTTTTTTAGGGATAAGTTTAAATTTAAGGATAAGTTTGGGTCATATAATTTAAAGATAGTTTTAATTTATAAAAAATTCTATTGGTAAAAGTGGTGAAAAATAAATCCCTACAAGTGGTGAGAAATTTAAATTTTTCTAAATAAAATTTCAAGTTCAATTATTATATATGGAGAAATAGAAGCTGGTAGAGGTTTGTCTCCTTTTATGAGATTCACTCAATTTAAATTTTGAAATAGTTGATATTCATGTAGTCTTGGGATATCAGATGAAAGAAAAAAAATATAGTTGTTTATATAACATATAATATGAGAAGTACAAATAATAAATGTCATGTTTTTGTTGTACAGTTAGATTACAGTACTCGTGATTTGAACTAGACTAAAAATATTATGCAAAATGCAGGAGTATGGTTTATACACTGTCACCTGGAAAGGCATCTAAGCTGGGGAATGGACACTGTACTTATTGTGAGGAATGGCAACACCCCAGATTCAAGCATGC
Organism: Macaranga tanarius; assembly: GCA_949673435.1. NCBI lineage: Eukaryota > Viridiplantae > Streptophyta > Magnoliopsida > Malpighiales > Euphorbiaceae > Macaranga > Macaranga tanarius. The sequence continues at coordinate 4,982 of CATIWO010571643.1, read as the reverse complement.
TACCTCCTCCTCTTAACATGCCTTCCTGTACAAATTCCACATCTTCCATTGTGAAGCAAGGGGGGCACCTTGGCCGAATCGAATACTAAATGTTCTCAAAGAATGCTTGACGTTCATCATCTTATCAGCTCCATAATATTAGTTTCGTTGGCTATTTTCATATAATTATCTTCAGCATCCAGTAAACATAAAAAGTCCGATTAATCCACACAGAGATGGGTATTATCTTTGGTTATTTTTTTTTAATCTTATGCCATCTAAAATGCAAAGAATGAGAGTACTGAACTCAAATCTTTCCAACTATAATATTATGAAATTTATAATTTCTATGTTGACCAGAAAATGGTTCTCTTTTATTATGTACTCCAATGTTGTTTTCTGAATAATTATGAAAGTTAGTTAGTAACTTCTTATTTGGACCTTGTGCAAGTTGAAAGATTGAGTAAATTTGTTGTAAATTTTGTTTGTTGAACAGATCCGTAATTTTAGGTTAATTATGTTATTAATTATGAATAATACAAATTAATTTCATTTAGATGTATTTTAGCATTGAGAAGCAACGATCGATTGCTGAGCTTGAGATTCAAATCAAACTCAAATTATTGTTATCGTTCATACAATTTATTAAATTTTAATCATCAACCACTTTATTTATTTCAGGATTCCTTATTGTATTTTGCACAAGATCTTTGTGTGCAGCATCTTATTTGTATTTTTATATATTTGATTGTCTTTCAACTGATTAAACGAAATAAAATTATTATGGCATAAAAGAATTGTTAAATAAGATCACTTGTCATTGTGAAACAAAACTTATAATCAATAATTTTGGTCATAACAGATAACTACGTTGAAAGTTTTTTTTTTTAAAAAAAATTAAAATTTATAAATACAACTTCATTTTAAAAAAAAAAAATTAGTTCTATAAACTTTTTTTTAAAAAAATTAGATGCTAATTTTGAGTCATTAAAACAAACAGAGTATACTGACATTTCCATTTAACTCTATTGAAATAGAACACTTAGCAACCAACTTAATCTATTTTTCCACCTTCCTCAAAAAAAAAAAAAAAAAATCTATTTTTCCAATTGTTCAGCTACATTTTGGAAAAAAAAATATATATATATACTTTTCCACTTGTTCAATTATGTCATTTTCTTTGTAATTTAAAATTTTAATTTAATTTAATTCAATTTCAAAAATAAAAACAACAACATATTTTCCCATCTTTCACCTCGGCACAAACTTTCCTCCTTGCACATCCTCTAACTCACTTTTTCAACATTGGCTGTGAGTTTTGAGATTAGTGAATTTTTCTAAAGAAAGAAATTTGGATTTGTTTTGAGATTGTGAGTTGTGGTATTTAAAACTATGCTTTTATATGGTGAAATACAAAAGAGATTAAAGTTTGCCCTCTTTGATAGCAATTGTTGTGGATTTGGTGTCAATTTCAAATGTTTTTTTCACATCTTTTTAGCATATTACGTGTGCGTGTGCAGTCACTTGTACTTGTATGATTTTATTAATTTGCCTTCTATTCTTTCAGTTTTGTCAAATTAACACCTCAACTTATTTATAATCTATCATATAAATACATATTTGCTATACTTACAAGATAAGTGGAATGACAATACACATATAGTGATAAAATGATAAATTTATATAAATATAGGGACAAAATGGTAAATTTCTGCAAGTTTAGGTGTTTATATAATAGGCTATAAACAAGTTAAGGTATTAATTTAGTAAAATTGAAAGTACGTGGGGTAAAATGATAAATTCATGCAAGCACAAGTAGCTACAAATGTATTATGCATTTGTTTTATTAACATCAAGGCTTGAGGAAGGAAATCAATAATTTCAACTACAATACGGAGGAGTGACATATTAGGAAATCAATAATTTCAACTACAAGATGGAGGAGTGACATATTAGGGCAGAGCAATTGAGGAGGCAAATCGAAAATAAAATGATTCTTTTATTTTTTTACATTTAAAATTATAATTGTATTCTTTATTGTCTTTTTTTTTAAAAAAAAAAAATTGTAGTAAAAAGTTTAATTATGAAAAAGGATGATGTGACTAAACAAATAGAAAAGTGAAAGTGAATTTCATTCATTAAATATTAAAAATATATGTAGATGAACATATAATATCAATAAAGTACAATAAAAAAGTATTGAAAAAAAACTCTCATTTGAAATATGAAATCATTCGAAGTTATTTTTCAGTTGTGTTGATAGAGCTATTTTTGATTTACAACTCATTAATCATTCGATAATCTTTATACTCCACTCCATGGTGTTGAATAGCTATGGTATTTTGTTGAGTCCGATTACAGAAATACTAATACAAATTTTATAATAGAGAGAACTATAAACTCCACAAAAGAGAACCACCAAAGCCCTACAAAGGAATTAAGAACTTCATGAAGGAAAATTAAAAAATTTCAACAAAAAAAAAAAATCAAATATATATATGAATTTATTGGATAAAAAAATAAAATAGAATAAAAAATAACAATAAAAGACCACTGCCAATTTTCTTTGGTCAATCCAAAAGATAATCGATGGTAACCAAAAATAAAAATAATTGATGAAAAAACCTTTTTTAGAAAAATCCAGTCAACTTTATTTTAACAATTTAAACTAATACTTAATTCTTTTTAAACTTATAGAACTCAATTTAAGTTTATTATAAAATTTAAAAAATTTTAGATCTTTCAATGTTGATATTCCTTATAAATAAATATATGGATTCAAGATAATTATATATAATTGTTGAGCATATATTTTTAAAATCACCTTAGAAAATATAACATCGTTAACTCAGACACCACTAATCAATTTTATTTGTTTGTTTGTAAAAGAAGAGGGAATACGGCAAATAATTAATTAAAAAGATGCAAAGAAGTCACTAATATTAATTTAACTACTTGTATTTTGAATGTAATACAAATTCAAAATTTATAATTAATATTGAATGGTAGATGGACATTTTTGTGGAAGATGCTTAATTAGCATCTGGTTATCAGTACGCATCTCCAAATTTATAATTAATTTATTCTTACTAGGCTGAAGACTTGAAGAAAAAACAAGCATCAAATCCAAATTATCTTCTTTGAGAAGTCAATTATGTGTAAAAGCAAGAAAGAACTGAAATATAAAAATTATACTTTTGCTTCACACTGGAAAGTAGAGTTTAACAATAAAACCAAATCAAGAAATTGTGGCATTATGTTTATTGGAGATAATTTTCTAAATTATCAAACTTTAGAACTTAGAGGTTGTCTTAATATATACGTTATTTCATACTGTCCCAAAGTCAACTAATTTACTTATAGAAAAATTGTTGAAGTTATACTTAGTAGAAAAAGCAAAGCATTGCCTGCTTGGAAGCCATCATTAAAAAAGAAAAACAAAAACAAAACCTTTAGTCATGAGTTGGTTAATATATATTTTGTTTGTTTAATTTGATATTCCCATATATATATATGGGATGGGGTATTTTGATCAGCTCATATATATTTGAACTATTTATTGATATGCTGATTCTTTTAATGGATGAAATATGCTAATTTTGAGACAATGTGGACCAAAATACCCAACGAATGTAACCAAAGGACTTTACCTAATTGGGAAAAAAAAAAGTCTAGATAGAATTTATATATGAACAACCAAAAATCATAAAATATATGTCCTATTTATTTATATATAAGGTTTATTTCCTATCTGTTGTTCCATGGGTAGATCCAACTTAAATAAATATTTTTCCCCTTATAATTAATTAATTAATCTTTTACTCACCCGAGAATCAAAAAATAGATTTCATATATATAGATAATATTAGTTCAAGAATAGATTAAAAGAGGTAACATACAACCCAAAGTTTTTAACTTTTCATGTTACAATTAGTAAATATTAAAAGTTTTTTTTTTGAAGAACTATATATAAATACTTGATCATATATATATCATTTTATTATTAGAAATCTATGGTATTTTTTTTTTGATATTTTAGTAGTTTATAATCTTAAGTTTTTTTTGTTGTTATAAGATTTCTGATTTGCAACATCTATAATTTCTCGTTCATCAAACATCTAAAAATTCAAAATTTTCTACCATTTAATACAAAAGGAAAAATAAATCTATTTATAATAGTTTTAATAGGTAATTAATAATAATAGAAAAATATAAAACGTTTTTATTATATTTTTATTTTACAAAAAGATTTTGACCATTATATATATATATATATATATATATATATATAATGACAGCATTATATTAAGTCAAAATTATAGTTATAAAAAATTGATTAAAATTAAAATTGATTTTTTTATAGAAAAAAGAGAAATTGCAGTGTTTGTCAAATTTTTTCACCTAAATGGTATTAATATACTATATCACAAAAAATCAGAACCTTTAGTAATAGAATGTTTAAACCATAATGTGTTTATCTATACTTTTTCCTTATTTTTTTTTAATGGAAATATGAAAGGTAAACTTGAATTTCTGTTAATCAACTAGCAAGGTAAGTTTGTGCTATGGTATACAATTTTATGTCAATAAATCTAGAATCTTGAAAGTTAGACGTGCGATATTTAATTACACTTTTTTTTTTTTTAAATCCAGCTAGTTGAATTTAATGATATATGTAATAGGGTGAAGCACAAAAATTTCCAATATGGTACAATGGTACATAAGAATTGAGAAAAAAAGGTACGGAACTTAAATAGTACAATTTTTTTCAAAGGGAATTTATGACCTTCTAAAATAACAGAGCTATTATAGGCATAATTTGAGCAAGTGGCCAATCTTAATGTCACTTAGAGTTGAAGAAATTGGCTATTTGCCATCGATGGAGAGTCTACTTCTCAATCTTCAACATCAAAGTAGCTCAACATTCATCACCAATTAGGTTTATTCTTTTATTTAATTTAATTTGAGTAATATTCTTTTTGACAAAATTTGGGTAAATTGTA
>CATIWO010571638.1:0-14091 GCA_949673435.1 Macaranga tanarius | reverse complement strand
CTCTTTTTTTATTTTCTCCTTGTTTTCTTCTTTTTTTTTTCCTTATTTTTTTTTTTATTCTCTTCTGATTTTTTCTCTTGTTGTTGTTTTTTCTGTTCCTTTTTTAAAATTTTTCTCCTTATTTTTTTTTGTCTCTTTTTTTTTCTTTTTTTTGCCAAAAATAAAAATACCTCAATATGTCATTCTCTTTTTTATTTTTATCATCCACTTCTTTTTTTCTTTTTTTTTATTATATTTTTTTCGTATTTTTTCATCTCTTTATTTTGTTATGTTTTTTTTTTAAATTTTTTCTTTGGTCTCCTTATTTTTTCTTTTCTTCATTTTTTTAGGTATTTTTATTTTCTTCTTTTTTTATTTTCCTCTTTTTTCAGTATTTTTCATGAAATTGAACAAAAATGTAAGAAATTGTTTATATACGAAAAATAAACTAAAAGTATATGAAAAAAATATATAAAAAATAAACTAAAAGTAAAAAAAATATATATGAAAAATAGGACAAACCCAAAGTATATATAAGGAAAGACCATAAAATTGTAGTAGACTATTTCATATAAGAAAAATAAAATAAAAGTAAACTAAAAGTATTCAAAATTTTACTGTTTTATATACAAAATAAAAACTAAAAATATTCAAAATTTTATTGATCAGTATTATTCATTAATCTCATAGAATTGTAGCATATTGTTTCATATACAGAAAAGAAAGTAAACATATTCAAAATTTTACTGTTTCATATACGAAAAATAAACTAAAACTTAAACTAAAAGTATTCAAACTTACAACCATTTAATTCCTATTCTAAGCTCTTTTCATGTATTTCCTCATGGTTACCATCACAAAGGAATAAAACACAATAATTGTAGCTAGGTTGACTATTGATGAGTGTTTAGGTAAAAAGAAAGTTTATTTGACTAAAATTTTAATGTCAACTCACTTCAATAATATATGTATTGTTATTATACATCACTTGCACACCATTTTATTTTTTGAAATTATGTATATAAATTATTTAATATACATAATATGAACAGAAAATGAACCAAAAATATTTGAAATTAAATGAAACTAAAATATTAAATATATTTTTGAAAAAAAATAAGAGATACTTAATAGCCTTTTGAGGCTGCTAAATCTGTTGGCATTGTTGCTTTATGGTTTATTAGTTTCATTTTAGTTGCTCTTTGGTTGATTTTTAGTTTCTGATATTATTTTTTATGAATGTATTTTTTAGGGTGATAATATTCTATTTAATGATAAGGGTGATTTTGAGTGCTGTGGAAGACTTAAGCCGAATGACAAAGGCACATTTGAAGTGATTCTTGTTTATTCGTTTCATTTTGGTTTGCTTTTTGGTTGAAATTTGGTTTTTTGATATGCTTTTGTATGATTCTTTTTATTTTTGATTTGTATTAATTTAGTTTATTAGTTTCATTTTCGGTCGTTGTTTGGTTGGTTTTTTATTTCTGATACTCTTTGGTATGATTATTTTTATTTTTGATTTGTATTAGTTTAGTTTATTAGTTTCATTTTAGTTACTTTTTGGTTGATTTTTAGTTTATGATATTATTTTTTATGACTGTATATTTTTAGGGTGATAATATTATGTTTAATGATAAGGGTTGAGTGTTGTGAAAGACTTAAGCTGAAGGACAAAGGCAAATTTGAAGTGATTCTTGTTTATTAATTTCACTTTGGTTACTTTTTAGTTTTTGATATGCTTTTATATGATTGTTTTTATTTTTGATTTATATTAGTTTAGTTTATTAGTTTCATTTTCGGTTGTTGTTTAGTTGGTTTTTAGTTTCTGATATTCTTTTGTATGATTATTTTTTTTATTTGTATTAGTTTAGTTTATTAGTTTCATTTTGGTTATTTTTTGGTTATTTTTAGTTTTTGATATTATTTTTTATGACTGTATTTTTTAGGGTGATAATATTATGTTTAATGATAACGATAATTTTGAGTGTTGTGGAAGACTTAAGTCGAAGGACAAAGACAAACTAATTGAAAGTCTGTTGGTGTTGTTATTGAGATAGGAAGTGATTCTTGTTTGGTATATGTTATTTATACTACGAATTTATTTTTTATTTTTAGTTTCTGATTTTATTTGCGATTTGTTATTTTTAAGTTAGGATAAAAAGAATATGGAAGATGATTCAATTGATGTTTCTAATATTATTAGTAATGTAGTTAGAGATGTTGGAGCTATGAGCGGTGAACTTGTATTTTTTTGTTCTTTTATGTTTTTTATTTTATTTTTGATTTGTATTAATTGAGTTTATTAGTTTCATTTCGGTTGATTTTTAGTTTCTGATATTCTTTTGTATGATTATTTTTATTTTTGATTTGTATTAGTTGAATTTATTAGTTTCATTTTGGTTGATGAGATTATTTTTTATGACTGTATTTTTTAGGATGATAATATTTTGTTTAATATTACAATTCTTACTTATTGCTTAGCACTTCATTTTGGTTGCTTTTTGGTGTACTTTTGGTTTTCTGATATGCTTTTGTATGATTGTTTTTATTTTTGATTTGCATTAGTTTAGTTTTTTAGTTTCACTTTTGGTTGCTTTTTAGTTGATTTTTAGTTTCTGATATTCTTTTGTATGATTATTTTTATTTTTGACTTGTATTAGTTTAGTTTATTAGTTTCATTTTGATTGCTTTTTGGTTGATTTTTGGTTTTTGATATTATTTTTTACGACTGTATTTTTTAAGGTGATAATATTCTGTTTAATGATAAGGGTGATTTTGAGTATCGTGGAAGACTTAAGCTGGTGGATCCAAAAGCACAATATACATTAACTTCCCTGGCACATTACATATTGACTCATGCACATTGCTTGTAAGTCCTTGGCCTAATGGTCATGATGAGAGTTCAAGTACCACCTTCCCTACTCCAACTCTAAAGCTGAGTCTTTATAGGACAAACAATTGTTTCAAAAAGTAGTTTTCCATGCTCACTGATGGTTTCCTATTATGATTCTTCGAAACAATGGCATCATGTTGTTAAAAGGTTATAAATCTATTAATTAATAGTAACTATCATAATTATAAGTTAAGGTAAAACATTTACAAACAGAGGAAATATATTATATATCACTCAAAATAAAGCCATTAATTAAGAACAAGTAGAATGTGTTTAGTCCAACAAAGGCCAGGCTTAACTTAATGTCCCAAATTTACTGTGGCTAAGGGCATATACAATAACCTAAACAGTAAACACCCACACATAACAAAAGGTTTCAATATTGCTCTTCCCTACATTCCTCAACCATTATCAATCATAATCTTCATATTTTCGCCCGCAACGCTCCTCTTGCAGCCTCATGCTTCATCTCAGTAGCTTTACCAATGCCTCAGAAATACATGTATACTTGCTGCACACTTGAAGGTCCATAAAAGATAAATGCACATAAGAAAAATAGAGTAGCGTAATGCATAAAGTAGAATATAAATATAGTATCATCAACATTTTATTATGGAAATGAAGATGGAAAAGGACCTAAAGAACCCAGATACTGAGCACCAACTCAAGGTAGAATAATCCAAACCCAATAAAATAGAAGATCCGTTAGCAAACAAAACACAATTATTATGACCGAGCCAGATAGCATATGAAAAAACACAATTAAAAAGAGAGGTAGACCTGACTTTAGGGTTGATGTAGATGTTGCGAACAAGCTGGAAGTTGTAGTTATTGACGGCAACTCCCATGGCAGTGAATAGAGGGTACACCTAACACACAAATCACACACTCAAACAAATAAAAGAACAAAACCCATATAGATATATAGCAAAAATCAATAATAATAACTTCACAGAATCTACTAAAAGGAAAGAATAATAAAAAATTAAACACAGACACATATATAATAATTAACACAAGTAACTCAAAAAATAAACCAAATCAATAACACCCACAAATAGAAATAAGCAAAGTGAAGACATGAACTTTTTTATTACTGAAGAGAGTCCTGCCGTTGTCGAGGCTGTCACCACCAGAGCTTATCGTGAAGATAAGCTCAACTCCAACACTGCCATTATTATTTTGTTTTTTTTCGCGTTAGCGTGAATAAGGTGAGGGCACGTGATAAATTATTTTAGGGGATGAGGGTACACGGGGTAATTTTAAAAAAGTTAGGGTTTTGAGGTAATAAAAGTAGAAAAAGAGGGTATTCAGGTAAAGATCCCAATAATATTCTCATAATAACTTATGGATCATTAATCCACATGTATTTCAATGATTAAATTACTATTTGTGTATATAATATATGATATCTTTTTAGATTTTTAGGATCCTCTATATATAGTAGCAAAATATAAAGACCTTTTCTTTGCAGGTTTCAAACTCTTTTTAATTACCTTGCTATAGTTGAATTCTATCTTTTAATCGTTCTAGAATCTTTTATCTATTTTGACAATCGAGTTTCATGGGATTCATCATGTAAGCCCAATCTATTATGATATGCTTGTATAATGGGATTATGAGCCAAACTGTACTAGGCCAAAAATAACTTGTAGAGCAAGTGAGATATTATTTGTGATTCACCCACAAGCATACAGTTTTGCAGTAGTAATAAATTATCAATCCCACTGGGACTATAATTTATCCGTCTATTAATTTGTTGCTAATTGTTTAAAGTAATAGAAAATAGATTTAGGACAATTAAAATAATTAAATAAAAATCAAAGGAAAATAAGAATAACATTGAAAAATAATGGAAATATCAATATTGATAAATTTGCTAGGAATTGAATCTATTAATAATCATCAAGAATTTAATTACAATGAATTATTTAATTATGCATATCTTGAGTTCTATATTCTTGATTAATCTCTCTCAAGTATTAACTAAATTTGATTCATCAATTTCAATTAACATGCATAATCCAAATTCTCATTTAAGGTTATAATAACATATTCAATTCATGAACCAATTAATCACACTCAATGGGAACCTAATCGAATTGGTTATCTCTAATCACAATTCAACTAAGCATGTGTTTATATATTTATTAGAATTAAGATTTCTCAATCAATAACTACTAGAATTTAGCGATTAAGCGATGGAAATTTCCTTCGCTAAAAGAATAAAATCCGTCGCTAATAATAATTAGCAACGGATTATAAACGGATTAGTATCTGTCGGTAAAACACATGTCGCTAATAATTACCGATAGATTTTAACATTCCGTAAGTAAATTAGTGACAGAAATTTTGTCTCTAATTTAGATTTTCTATCGGTAAATTAGTCCAGTCATCTCATGTATTAGTCGGCTTTTACCGACGGAGTTTATTATTTACCGACGGATTTTTTGGACGACCGTCTGTAATTTCTGGCATTATATTAGCGATGGATTTCTTATTCCATCGCTAATTTTAATATTTTTTTTACGTTTTTCTTTATTCACCTCTAATTATTAAATTTTTTATATTATTGCACCTGTTGAAAATTATATAAATATTCATTATAATTTAAAAACAAATGAAATAACCGTATTAAAAAAACATACCATATTAAAAAAACATAAATACATACATTTCGAACAATAGGTATAAAAATATTGTAAAAATATATTGCAAAATTAATATAAAATTGAAAGTAAATCAGCATGAACTTCATCCAAATCATGCTCTATTTCAAAAATTTCTAACTCATCCAATTATCTACTACACAGTACATGAAAATATAATATATATACATAAAAATAAAAAAAACTTAATTAACTAACTAATTAATTTATAAATAGCATCAATCATACATATAACACTGCAAAATGCATAGCACTCACAATAAGTTTGGAAAACTTCTGCTACATTGTTTCTTATGGAGAACAATCTTGAACCAATTGCACCACTGCAAAATGCATAACACTCACAATTAGTAATTGAAATGTTGTTATTTTTATTATTTTTATGTCCCCCATTTGAAAGGTGTGTTTATCTTGAATTTTTTGGATCATCAAACCAGCAAATTTCTTAGTGCACAACCTTTTTGAATGTTCTGCAACAAATTTTTTCAATAATTCTACCACCTATAATTCTAAGGAGAAAGTTTTGCACTAGTGCAACCAGAAATAGCATCACACCCATGCCTACCATCCAATCTGTCCAAAACTTTGAATCAGCTTTAATCATTGCTGGAGGTTGATAGAATGATTCAACGACTTCTAAAAGTAGAGGCCAAACACTGGAAAAACTCTCCATATAATATAGCAGCAACAGCTCCAAGGAACAATAATCCCCACTCATGCCTACTCAAGTAGCTTGCAAGCCATTTGATAGAAAATGATTTCAGCTTATCACTCTTTTTAGCTTTCTGCTCTTGCTCCACAATTTCAAGGATGTCAACGAAGCTGGCCACCACATTTCTATCAGTGTTGTTAAACATAGAGGGTTGAATATTTTCTGATTATCTCTGCCTATCAGAGCCTGAAATCAGTTCATCTATAATATTTCCTTTTAATACATGAGATTCTTCAAATTCCATAGCCATTTACAGATGAACTAATTGTGAATATGCTTCATCCTGATTGTTTGTCAGCTCCTCATGAGTTCCTAAAACAAAGTTCATTATTCAGGCATTAATTCATGGAAAAGAAAATGGCCAAAAGCTCTATTTCACCCTTGAACTTTATCCTTTTGGCCCATGACATCCCTCAACTTTTATTTTAACCACTAGTACCTCTGAACTTTAATTTTTGACCCATTTCACCCTTGGTTCAGTGAGTGTGTCACACGCACTATGACGTGGACTTTAGCTAATGACGTGGACCAATTAACATAAGACAACTAACTAATGACCAAAAATAAATAAATATAAAAGTAAGGGACCAAAAAGAAATTTTTCATCATTTAAAAACATTTAGAAAAGAAACAGAACCAATTAACACAATCCATCATCTTCAACCTATCCATCATCTTCATCCCTCACATCTTCTTCATTGCTAACATCTTCTCCATGAAAACTCTTCCCTGAAATCATTGGGCTATATTATTGAGCTAGAGCGAGGAGGGTGCGGTGCATAGGTGGTTTTGGGAGGTGGAGAGGGCCGATGATAGGAAATGCAGGTGGGCTCCGAGGGAGATGTCTGTGGGGGTTGTGACAGGTTCAAAGGTTGAGAAGGCTGGCAAGAATTTATGGAAGAACATTCTCTCGAGGAGAATGATATATTAGTCTTTAAGTATAATGGGGAGTCTTACTTTGATGTGTTAATGTTCAATGGACAGAGCATGTATGAGAAAGCAGGTTCTTATTTTCTCACAAAATGTATGCATAAAGAACAAAATGATACTAGATGCCAATCAAAAAGAAAAACTCGTGAAAGCTCTCCCAAAGCTTTCAGCACCTGTCCTCAAGATGGTAATGAAGGTTCTCAGTAAGAGAAATCCACACCTATTATTGTTTATGGTATGCCATTATGGCCTGTCTCACACATCTATGTTAATAAGAAAGTTATAAGAGGAATTAAGTTCGAGGCTACTATTGGTACTCGAAAGACTGCAGGAAACAAAGAACCTTGTGCTGAGGATTTAAAGGTTAAACCAGGTAGATTCTTCGCCCTTTCTCTTTTATTGAAAGAGTGAGTAATAAATTTCTTGTGTCACAAAATTGTGTAGCTTATTATACAGTTTCATCATCAAGAAAAGTATATATTGTCGGTGCCATTAATGATGTGACTTGGTGTTGCTTTATATGTGGAATTACTGGTTTATGGGATCTATTTTCATCTTTAGATTCAATTGGTTAAAGCAATGGTTGATGTTAGCTCATCATCATCTTTTAGGATAGCTCACCACTTGTTTGATGAATTGCTCTAAAGAAGAAATTATTTTATTCGTGTGTTACTAGTCCCACCGTTGATCAGCCCAAGATATAATACTAGACTGGCACCACCGCCTGAAAAGCCAGTGGAAGTGGATATGAATTCTATAATTTTTCTTAGAGGTCCACCTTTACTAACAAAGGCGCCAAAAATGTTAAACTTTGTGGATACAAAAGAGATGGTGAGAGGTCCAGAGGACGCAGCCGATTATTTCCAGAAACTAAGGCTAAGGTGTTGAATGGTGTATGAATGGTAATAGGTGGTGGTATAATGACAGAGATAAAAAGATAATGGATTTAATTATAATTTATTTGACTCCAAATGATCATTTTTTATGTGTATCAGCAACTTTTTTATCTTTACTTGCTTTACCACGCGTGATATTTATGCACTTGTACACCTTGGCATCTCATAAGCTCAATGAGCTAAAAATGCTAATTTGAAAGGTTAAATAGGTCAAAAATTAAAGTGCAGAGGTGCTAGTGGTTAAAATGAAAGTTAAGGGGTGTCATGGGTCAAAAGAATAAAGTTCAAGGGTGAAATAGAGCTTTTGGCCAAAAGAAAACTGATATCTGAACATATAGCAGCAACTCTGGCGTTACCTTTCTCAATAATTTTGCCTTTTCAGACCACCACTATCATGTCAGCATTTCTGATAGTTGTCAAACATGTGCTACTACAATAGTTGTCCTGTTGCACATAGCTTTTACTAGTGCATCCGGAATAACATGTTCAGATTCGGCATCTAATGCACTTGTTGCTTTATTTAGAAGGAGAATTCTTGGATTCTTTACAAATGCTCTTGCAATTGTAATTCTTTGCATCTGTCCACCTGACAACTGAGTGCCATGCTCACCCACCAACGTGTCAAGTCCTTGTGCAAACAAAAATCAGTCATCTTAATCACTGATTCAAACCATAAAAGAAGAAAATCACTATAAGCAAATGGAATGGCACAAAAATAAGTATACCTTTAGCAATTGATTAATGAATTTGGCATAATTAGCAAGTTCAATCGCAGCTTGAATTTCCTGATCAGTTGCATTTTCTTTTCCATATGCTATGTTCTCCTTTATGGTAGTTGCAAGCAAAATATATTCCTAATTGACTAACCCGATCTTCTTTCTTACCAAACAAAGGCTTAGCCACTTCAAATTAACACCATCTATAAGCACTTCACCAGAATCTGAGTCGTAGAATCACTCAATGAGGCTAATTACAGTAGACTTCTTACTTCCACTCCGCCCTACTAAAGCTACAATTTTACTACATGGAACCTGAAGAGAGAATCCTGATAAAATCAGAACATTAGGCCTTAATGGATATCTAATATACACATCTTTCAATTCAATTTCACCATTCATATCCTCTTATACAATCCCACTTATGTTATACGAATCGATTTTCAGCTCTTGATACATCACGCTAGTTATCTAATAACTAGGATCTGTAACAATCTATTGGGATCAAAGCCCAAGGATCTATCTAGTATAAACTGAAAGGAATTAGCAACACTAGCAATCTAAAAACTAGCACATCTAATTATCAGGGTTAAATTTGCAATACACTCGAAGCAAATTCAGATTTTAGCTCTCACAAGAACTCAAGAAAATTCAATTAAGAATTTGAATCAAATCAATCAACTTATGTAAATAATGATATTTGATACAATTATTTATAGACTTGTAATCCTAAATCTAAACTTGTTCTAAAAGAAAATAACTTGTTAGGAATAAATAATAATATTCCTAATTAAATACAAATTCTAATTAGTAAATAAAAAAAATCCTAATTAACCAAAAATTCATCATCGAGACATGGGTGTGTCTGAAGGCCACACAGGCGTGTACGAGCTCTAAGAATTTTAACACACTCGACAGACTCCAACACGCCTTTGCACACTGTCTGAATTTGTTCATACATGGGCGTGTTTCAATGTCTCTTTAGAAACCCGACATCTACATAGCTTCATATACGGGCGTATCGTCTAACCGTATATCATACAGATGACGCTTCAGAAATAAGCACAGGCATGTATACTAACACGGCCTTTGGACACAGGTATGTATGGCTCGAAACAATTTATGAACATTTAATATGGCCGTGCAAAAATATACACGGGTGTGTATCAGCCTGATCATAACTTAGTAAATTGACTAACTTTTTTTCTTTCAAATCATCTCCTTTTTATCCCATAGGCTCGAGACTCTTTTGCACAAGTTTTTTAGCAGCATCTTTCATCCTTTTAGCTTGGGATATCATGATTGGTCCTCCATCATAATTTAGAGGATTTGAATTAGATCTCATGTCCGTATGTCCATATGTCCATATGCATCACTCCCCCGTTCCTCGAAAGGATTCGTCCTCGAATCTTCACCTGTAAAATCAAATGGAAGAAGTACATATACATTAAAGGTTGTAGAAATATTATACTCACCTGGAAGATCTAATTTGTAGGCATTGTCATTGACTCTTACCACAACTTGAAATGGTCCATCTCCTCTAGGATATAGCTTAAATTTTCTTTGAGTCGGAAACCTCTCCTTGCGCAAATGCAACCAAACCTAATCTCCAGGCTTAAAAACCATCTGTTTACATCCTTTATTCCTTTAATTTACTACTTGTTAATTCCGCCTTTCGATATTTTGCCTTACCTTTTCATGTAAATTGTGCACAAAGTCTGCCTTTTGAACACTATCTAAATTAACTTGCTCGCTTATAGGCAAAGGTGATATATCCAATGGTGTTAAAGGATTAAAACCATATACAATTTTAAAAGTAAATAATGTGTAGATGAATGCACAGCCCTGTTATATGTAAATTCTACATGAGGTAAAATTTCATTCCAAAATTTCATATTCTTCTTAATTATAGCACACATGAGTTGTCTTAATGTCCTATTCATAACGTTAGTTTGACCATCGGTTTGTGGATGATATGCAGTACTGAACAACAACTTAGTTCCTAATTTCACCTATAAAGTCTTCCAAAAGTAGGAAAAAAATTTAGTATCCCTATCACGCATAATATTTTTAGGTATACCATGCAAACACACTATATTCTTAAAGAACAAATTAGCAATATGCAATACATCATCGATTTTATGACATGGAATAAAATGTGCCATCTTAGAAAACCTAACAATAACAACATATATGCTATCATTACCATGCCTAGTCCTAGGTAGTCCAAGTACAAAATCCATAGATATATCTACCCAATGTGATTGTGGAATAGGCAATGGTGTATACAAACTATGCCGATGTACTTTAGACTTAGCTTGCAAACATGTAATGCAATTTACACAATACCTAGATACATCATATTTAATGTTAGGCCAAAAAAAATGCTCATGTAAAATATCTAATGTCTTAGCTATGCCAAAGTGTCCCATTAAACTTCCCTCATGTGCCTCCTTAATCAACAACAAACACAATTAACATCTGGGCACACAAAGTTACTTTAAACGAAACAAATACCTATTATGTCTATAAAATTTATCAAAGGTAATTATTTCACATGCATTATATACATTGCTGAAATCAGGATCATGTGCAAAGACTTCTTTAATATGCTCAAAACCAAGTAATTTAGCATCCAAAGTGTTAAGTAAAATGTACCTCCTTGACAATGCATTAGCCACAATGTTTTCCTTACCTTGTTTGTATTTGATAACATAAAGGAAAGACTTAAGGAACTCACTCCACTTAGCATGTCTCTTATTGAGCTTATTCTATCCCTTCAAATGCTTTAAACTCTTATAGTCGGTATAGATAATAAACTCTTTAGACAATAGGTAATGTTGCCAAATTTCTAATGCTCTTACCAAGACATACATCTCGTTGTCATATGTCGGGTAATTAAATACTGCGCCACTTAATTTCTCAGTGAAATATGCAATTGATACCCTCTTGCATTAAAACAGCTCCAATTCCTACTCCAGAAGCATCACATTCAATCTCAAATGTTTTATCAAAGTTAGACAAAATAAGAATGGGTGAAGAAATTAATTTAGATTTCAGCATGTTAAAAGCATCCTCTTATTCTTTTCTCCACCTAAATCCAACATTCTTCTTAATTACTTCTGTTAAAGGGGTAGCCATGCTAGAGAAATCACACATAAAATGTTGATAAAAACTAGTTAAGCCATGGAAATTACGAATATCCCCGACATTCCTAGGTGTAGGCTCTGATACTAAACTGATACATCCCACTAGTTATCTAACAACTAGGATCTGTAACAATCTATTGGGATCATTACCTAAGGATCTATCTAGTATAAATTGAAAGGAATTAGTAATACTAGCTATCTAACAACTAGCTTCTCTAATTATTAGGGTTTAATTTGTAACACGCTCGAAGCAAATTCAGGTTTTAGCTCTCGTAAGAACTCAAGAAAATTCAATTAAGAATTTGAATCAAATCAATCAACTTATGTAAATAATGATGTTTGGTATAAGTATTTATAGACTTGTAATCCTAAGCCTAAACTTATTTAAAAAGAAAATAACTCTTTAGAAATAAATAATGACATTCCTAATTAAACACAAATTCTAATTAGTAAAGAAAATACAAAGAAAATCCAAATTAACCAAAAATTTATCATCGAGACACGGGCGTGTGTGAGCTCTGAGAATTTTAGCACGCTCGATAGACTCCAACATGCCTTTGCACATAGTCTGAACTTGTTCATACACTGGTGTGTTTCAATGTCTCTTTAGAAACCCAATAGCTACACGGCTTCCTATACGGGCGTGTCGTCTAACCATGTATTATGCATATGACACTTCAGAAATAAGCACGAGTGTGTATAGCAACACGGCCTTTGGACACGAGCATGTACTGTCCCATGTATAGCTCAGAATAATTTACGAACATTCAATACGACCGTGTAAGAACATACACAGGTGTGTATCAGCCTAATCATAACTAAGTAAATTGACTAACTTAGTTTCCTCCAAATTATCTCCTTTTTATCCTATAGGCTTGAGACTCCTTTGCACAAGTTCCTTAGTAGCATCTTTCATCATTTTAGCTCAGGATATCATGATTGGTCTTCCATCATAATTTAAAGGATTTGAGTTAGATCTCGTGTCTGTATGTCCATATGCATCAACTCTCTTTTGATTGTCTTATACGTCTTGTACACTGCATGTTGCCCTAATATAAATACATTCAAGCATGAAAAAGTTTGATGCAATGCTCTAAACAAAAAAGAAAGTCCTGAATCAAGTAAGTACTCATACATGGATTAGTGCTATTAGTTTATAGAACCTGCAGTAACTCTGCTAGGAATACTTACGTTCCAGAAAGCATGAGTGCCGTTAAAATAGTAATGACTTCTCCAACATTGTAACTATTATTTAAGATCAACATGGATACATACCATATTGCAAGTCCATAAAAAGCAAAGGTAACAGAAATCATTGAACCAATTTTATAGCCTACGACCGGTGATAGTTTAACAGAAGCTCTACGTGCATTTTTCAACTTATTGTTATATTGTGCAACTGTATGCCTCTCCCTAATGAATGATGCAACCTTGCAGAAAGCAAAAAAAAAAATATTAAACATTTTATAGAAGTTCTTATAAAGATAGTCATGCCCCAAAACTCAGATGATGACTAACTGTACTACCTCAAACTATATTTTTTAAAAAATTTGGTTACATAACTTTTATCACATATAGCATCCGAAATGTCCACATTATATGTCATTTTTACCTAAAAAAATTTGTCGTCAATTACTATGAAAGCATATGGAAGGACGAGGAAAACACATTCCTAATAGTATCAGGTTTTATACAGCCACCCAAAAAGGTTGCTAATAGTTGTATAAACTTTCCAACTTATCAAAACACATTCGTTATTTTATATATATATACATATATATCAATTACACATTATGTGTAATTTAACATAATCTAAATCATAATTTAAAGAAGAACAAAGTTACCTTGTCACTTAATGCATCTTGAACTAGAACTGTGTCACCAGACATACTTTCAAAGAGCTCACTAGTTTTCACTTCAGTATCAAAGAAACTAATGTCCTATCTTAATATATAGAACTCAAATCCATGATGCCCTCCTTTCTGTAGTTATCATCCAACATGAAACCTCTATAACAGCATAGCCATATTTTTAACTTTATATTCATAACACACAACATAAGTTACCATTTTTTAATCAAATAAAAATAGAGAAAAAGACCAAAAAAATATAAACAAATCAAGAATTAATTAATTAAAGTAAAGAAT
>CATIWO010571632.1:0-11297 GCA_949673435.1 Macaranga tanarius | reverse complement strand
ATAATGGAGATGAAGTAGAGTAATAGAGGGCGAAAGGGGTGTTGGTTTTTTCTCGGATGAAGAAATGGCAAAGAGAAAGACCTGGCGATGTAATAGGATGATAGTTTTGGATATTAAGCATTAGAGTGGTTTTGTTTTTGGCTTGGACAGTTTTTATATGTTTGTTGAAATTAGAGGGAAAAATGTTACTTCCCATGTACATATGCATATACGTATATAGCTCATCAATTTAAAAATAAAAAAAAAATTATCTATTTCAAATATATTATATTCCATTATTGAATTTATAATATATGTATATTATATTTTTATTAATTAAAGTAAAATATTCAGAATATATATCACTTATCTAACTTTTAAGTGTAATACGCGCACAGACAAAAATCTCATTTTGTAAAATGTATAAAATTTTCTAATATTTGTTCATTTTATAATGAAAATTTTTTTTATCGAGTTCGGGTGTATAATTTTGAATGACTAAATTTATAATATATACAAGTATCATATTTTTTTTAATCAATTACAAAAACTAAAAATATATATCAAATTTGAACATTAAATCAGTAAGATAGTGGTCTAGTAATAAGCTCTCTAAGAGCGAGCATGATGAAGCGTACTATTTGAATTCTCTAATAGCATGATGATGATGAAGCGTACGATTTGAATTTTACCATTGGTGTTTTGTTTAATTAATTTTTACAAGAACAAATCTAGTCATTAAATATAATATTTTCAAAATAAATAAGAACCTCCCTTTTATATTATTAACATGTGAATTATTCTAAATAACAAGGATGAAGTTGATACATTACTAAAATAAAAACTAATAATCAAGAATTTTCTACACCCCCATGTAAGCAATTTTGTTCTTACGTATATTTTTATAATAGGTTGCATAAGAATTTAAAAATTAAATTTAAAAATATAATGTAAATGATATTAACAGTTGAATTTTATTTAGGAGTTTACTATAGAAACTAAATAAAAAATTAAATATTTACACTCATTAGATTTTTATTATTTTTTATTTTTAAAATGAGGGTTAAATGATATAACATAAAATTTGTGATATTTTTATTTTTATTTATTTATTAAATTAATTAGTTTTTAATTACATTTATCTTTTTTATTACTTTATTTATATTATATTTTCCCAACTACTCTTAAAATTCTCGAGCAAAGCAGACAGAAAAATTTATCCTTTTTTTTTCTTTGGACCATTTCACAATTATATCATGATTTTTCTTTTTAATTGGCCAATTCATTGAGCTAATAAAGAAACTTTATTAAAGGAAGGCAATCAAAGTGGTCCAAATGAATAGAAAGAATAATTTTTTTGAAAAAGGTCACAATCCAAAAACCTCGTATTCCATATTAAATAGTGGACCAAGAAGCGAGAATCGCGCTTTTATACCCTTTCTCTTCTCAGTATTTAATTAATCAATTATACTTAAATCATCTTCTTAATCTCAATTTCTCTTATTTAAATTAGGGGTATAATTGAATCAAACCAACTCGCAAGCTACTCAGGATCAACTTAGAAAAAATTAAAATTAACTCAATAATAATTGAGTTGAGCTCGACCTCAAACTACTCGAGTAGGTTATCAAGTCGAACTCAAACTCTTAAATATTTGACTTAATAGACTCATCAATTTAATTGAGCTTAATCAAATTTGTACATATTTACTATTTTAATATTTTATTTTAATATAATTATAAAAATATCTTTTTAAACTGAATCAAATTTGAACTCAAATCGAGTTTAAATATTTAAAAATTTTAAAAATTTTATATAATTAATCAAATTAAGTCAAGTCGAGTTCAAGTATATGAATTATTTAATTAATCGAGTCGAACTTCAGTTTCAAAAGGAAAAACTCGATCGAGTTTGAGAAGAGTTCGAGATTCGAGTTGAGCTCAAACTTGACAGTATGTCGACCCGACTCAGCTCGATTATACTTCTAATTTATATAAATAAACAATTAAATTAACCCCTCAAATCTCCCACCGGTTGCTATTTTTTTTAGAAAAAAAAAATATAACCTCTAGATAGCATAATATTATTATTTGAACTATGAAAAAAAATACATTATAGATGTATTGGTCATTATCTTCAATGCATGATACATGAATACAAATACGTAACATAATAATTTTTAGAAAATGAAAATATAATATGTTAAAAATATATATACAAATGTGTATACATGCACACAATAAAATAATTATACACATCCAAAAATGCATATATTAAAAACAAAACTTTTAATTATACACAAATAATAATTATCAAGAATTTTTCCTATAAAATTCACATATTTGAAAATTATAATTAGTAAGTATCATGTGAATTTTTTAGAAATTTTTTTTTTGATCGGTATATTTTCATATGTTTGATACGTGGTAGCCAAATATTAGACCTATACACATGTTCAAATATTTTTTACAAATTTTTCCACATTATATCCCTCATAAAACATTATTACTTCATAGATCATTGTATTTTTTATTTCTATAATACATATTAACACTTAATTAACTATAAAAATTTTATAAAGAGTATCAAATGTTCGATAAAAAAAAAATTTCAAACTCGTGTGTGAAATTTGTTTTATTGGTATATTTCATATATGTCCAAAACTTATGCATATGTTCAAGTATTTTTCCTAAATTATATTTTCCTTAAATAAAAGATTAATATTTAATAGATCATCACTTGTTAAAAAAATAAATCATTGCAACTTTTAATTGTAAATTCTAAATATATAAATTATAAACCACATATGAATCTAATAAATTGAGTATTAATTATTCAAATATTAAAAGATCCCAAGCATAATTTGCTTATTGACTTTAAATATTAAATTATTAATTTCCTTAATTTAATGATAAAAAAAAAACTTATTTCAAAAATTGGCATTAGAATTAAAATTCCACTAAACATATTTTTTCTAATAATAATAAAAAGTTAATTTTTAAATATTTGATTCAGGCAAAATATATTAATGAAAATTGAAAAAACTAAATAAATTTCTTAAATAAAAAAATAAAACAAAACAAAATCGACGTCACCGGACGTGGCGTACGGTAGAGGAATTTACGAAGCTAAAACAGAGATGCTTTCGCCGTTAATTGACGTCGTCTTCTCTCACTCTCACTCATTGTACGTCAGTAGTACAGTGAGTGTTACAAAGCAGCAACATCAACACTAAAACTAGCACTACAGTAGCAGTAACAGGACAGCAGCTCTTCCTCAGTCTAAAACAACCGCCACCTCCGCCTCCGCCACCACTACCACCGTCAGCACAGACGTCCGTTACCGTCAGTTAACACATTGCCATTAATGTAAGCAAAGTAATGAGTCAAAAAGAAAAAAAGTTCAGTGTTCACATTGCTTTGTGGAGTCTCGAGAGCAGCTTCTATTTTCTCTCCATTTATATTATAAATAAATAAATAATCATATATTTATTGTAATTTAATTTTTGTGTTTGATTTAAATGCACATTGATTAAACTCTGATGATCTTAGTTTCGTGGATTATGTTAGGAGTTTAATTGTTTTGGTTGTTGATATGTGCTGTTTGGATGCCGAGAAAATGCAGGATTCACTGTTGCGGTTTCATTAAGAGAAGCTTTCTACTTCACTGAATTTGTACGTTGTGTGCTGTTTGGATTTTGTTTGGATTTTAGTTTTTGTTTTAATTGTTTTGCTTGTTGATATGTACTGTTTGGATGCCGAGAAAATGCAGGAATCTTCATTAAGAGAAGCATTTTTCTACTCCACTGAATTTGTAAGTTCCGTGTTGTTTGGATTATGTTAGGATTTTAATTTTGTTTTAATTGTTTTGTTTGCTGTTTGGATGCCGAGAAAATGCAGGATTCATTGTCCCGGTTTCAGTAAGAGAAGCATTCTACTTCACTGAATTTGTACGGTAATGCATGAATGTGAACAAAGTTTTGAATCAAAATTCTCAATCACTTACGTAGTGTTTGGAAAGTCCAAAAAGTGCAGTAGTGTAATTTAATTTAATTGAATTTGATCAGTTTTCATGTTTAAAATTTAATTGAATTTTATCAATTCTTGCAACGCATTTTGAATGATTTGAAATATTTTGCAAGAATAGTATTAAATTTCTGCATAATTTATTCTAAACATGTCCTAATATTATATAAAATTGTTATGTCTCAGGTGGAAGCTGTGACAGTCTTCTCTTGAGATATTTTGAGGCTAACGTTGACCGAGGCTTTGATTAGAATTTGTTTTGGTGAAGTGAACTGTGTGTTAAAAAGTTTTAAGTGCAGATGATGGTTACAAATGAACAAGATCCTGATGTTGTTCAGTGGGGTCTACAGTTATTTGAAAGCAATCCATATTCTAATTATGTGTATTGTGACAATACTATTACACAAGATGATGTTGATTATTATATGGGTCAGCATTTCAAGGAAGAAGATTATTATGGTACAAAATGTTGTAATGTAGAGCATGACGAGCTTATTGCACATTCTCTTCAAGAAGAGCTATCACAACTTTCTGTTGCGGCAGATGCACCTGAGTCCCCACATGAAGGAAATAATGAACATTTGCAAATTTCTTCTTTCCAATCTGATTGGCATGCTCAATCCGTGGAGAATTATGCTTCTGGTACTTGTGTAGATCTCTCTTTCTTTGTTTGATCAACGAGTGTGGAGGGTCTGTGGATTTACTGTGTTATATTTATAATAATGTTAGTAATATGTAGGGCAAGAGGGTGGTCAGGAAGAAGCAGATGATATGGGACCATCTAGTTCATGCTCTAGCCCTCAAGAAAATTCTTACCTTGAGGAACAAGACTGGTCATATTTGATGGAGTTTACAGAGGAATATGCTTTTGATTGTGAAGTGGGAAAATGGTTGAATGAGATGGTCCCCATTCCTGTAAGTGCAGCATCAAAGCAATGCTAGCTTTGGTCCATATGTTGTAAATGATTCTCTCATTTTGTGGTGGTTTTTTTTTGCACCGCTTTTGGTGCCATACAGTGCTGTAGCTTTTCTAACCTAGAATAATTAAAGCAACTTTTGAGCCTTAAATCGCACTGCCTTTTCATTGTACTAGTTTGAAATTATGGTTTTCTGTTTCTGGCATATCATGTCGTATCAAATTCTTTTCGACCATTGCTTCAAACTGATTTAAGTTTAGCTCTTGACTTTCAAGTAGTTTTACTGTGTGTTCTTAGCTACAAACTTATGGCACGAGCTACTCTCTTCTAGCCTGCACTTTGGTGTCATGCATAGTATTCAGATGAGATTTCCTGTCTTCTTCCATCAGTTTTAGCTGTCTTCTTCCATCAGTTTTAGCCACCACTTTATTGGGATACTGATACTTTTTCCACGGCAAGCTTTTGAACCACCATTTTTTTTGTAAATTATATTTCTCCACGTGCAACTTATTGGGAGTTAGTTTACACTTTTACTATCATTCCATTCCAGATTACCCCAATGTCTGACAAATGATAGGCAAACTTAGAAATGTTACACGCTTCCTGCGGGTTAGTAGAATATGTTTATATCATTAAACTGGGCTGTAATTTGTGCCTTGATATTTGATGCTGGCTTTATGCAGCATGTTCCCAGAATCAATGGAGAAATACCATCAGTTGATGAAGCAACATTAGATCATCAAAGGTTATTAGACAGGTAGTCTGTCTTCATTTTCTGTTGCAGAACTTGGAACAGTGCTTACTTTTCTCCTTTTGGTCTTCCTTTTCCATTTCTAAGATTTCAAAACTTTCAATATATAATGCTTTAGCAAATGATTTCTGTGGCTACTTCATGTTTGAATTAGATCATTAATTGTTATTCAATTTATTTCTAAACTACAATTGTGACTTTTCCCAGTAGAACTTACATGACTATTGAAATGATTTTTTCCTCAGATTGCAGGTTTATGATTTAGTTGAGCACAAAGTTCAAGGAGATGGTAATTGCCAGGTTAGCTCTTTCACCTTGGAGCATATTTCATATTTTTGTGATATCAGATGGATTAAATTATTGAAGTGCTGATTATGAGGAGAGAGACACTGCAAGTTTTTCTGGATCTTTAATGAACTTCTTTATCTTTTTTTTTTTTTAATTCTTTTATATTTTTGAATTATTGTTTATCAAATAATGTATAGAACTTCATTCAAAGGACTTAGACCAAAACCTACATCAGAATCTCCTGGTTTGAAATTTTGTCAACCAAGCACAATAAATATATCTGCTAAGTTGTAAACTAGATACCACGTCTTTTGGCGCTGGTCACAAATGATATTTATCTGATACGATGCTTGAACTTGTTCATTCCTTTATGTTATTTTATGAGCCCAGCTTACTCTCTGTTACGGTCCCTTTCTCTCCCTCCTTTTTTTTTTTTTGTGGTTACCATGTTTGTAAATTAAAGTTGTAGAATCTACTCTCTGCAGTTTGCTGATTGTTTGGTATTATCTGTTTGTATTGATCAACTTGTGTTTTTTTTGTATTTAATTCGGAATTCTGCTTGAAATGCAATTGCACAGTTTAGATAGTGGATACCATTGATGCACTGCATGCCAGATACTGTCAAAAGTCAATTGTGAGACCCAACTATGTTAAATGAAAGTATATGCTTGCACATGTCTCACTAATATTTTAATGAAATTTTCAGTTCCGCGCTCTGTCAGATCAATTTTATCTAACTCCTGAGCACCATGAATTTGTCAGGCAACAAGTTGTAGATCAGGTTAGCCCTTCTTGTTACCTCAAATTGAGTTGATTGGTTGAGTAGAAGTTTTCCGATGTAATTTCTGTGGACATTTTATGTTGCAATGAATTATCAGCTTAAGTCTTATCCTGAGACATACGAAGGTTATGTTCCCATGGCCTATGGCGACTATTTGGAGAAGATGTCCAAGTATCTCTCTACTCCTTTTCTGTTGAACTGATGAATCTTTAGGATAAAAGTTGACCTTGTTTTTATTATTGTGTGGATGTAAATAGGAGTGGCGAATGGGGTGATCATGTCACTTTACAGGCTGCTGCAGATTCGGTACGTTTTGCTGACCTAGGAATTAGACTTCTCCAGCACTCAATGATTGTTAATTGTCATATGATTTTTTTCTGTTAGTAGCTCTTACACAATCTAACTTGCAACATATCCTTCTCTTACATTAGAATCCAAGTGAAAATGTATATCTTTGTTCTTTGTTCTGCTGTTGTGCTTTTTATGTTGCTGTATTGATAGACAGCAACTGAGTGGTTAACCTGGTAGGCAGTAGAATCTGAGAAAACATGTGCAGTGTTGAATTCTTGTTCCCTTGCTGATTCGGCAATATTCCCATTTTCTTATTGCAGTTAATTGGATAAATCATATGTTGTGCATAAAGAAAAGTAACATGTGTTACTGAAGTTAATGCTTCTGATAATTTCTGCTTTAACACATATAAGTGACAAGGCTTGGCACAATATAAACCATGATCTACCCCCTGCTTTATTGGGCATGATTGTTAAAAAAAAAAAATGATTGTTTGAAGTGAGGGTGGGTATGATATGCTGAGCAGCTCGCTTCGACTCTATCATTCATCATTGCAGATAAAGAAATGGTGTTAATGGTATAATACTTTCAATTTTAAATGATGATGTTTAGAACTAAATCTGGCATTACCTCTTTATCAAATTTTGCTACATATACACCAACTTAATGTCGTTTCCTAACAAATTCTTCAAAGGTTAGAAATTTCGTTCGCCTTCTTAAGTCAAGCTTGCCAATGATATCTAGCAATGAGAACAAGTAAAACTATGCACCATGTGCAATATGATGGGCGATATATATTTGTATGTTTGCTCACTATTTCTGGATATATTTTTTGGGGATGCAGTAGTGGTAGCTTCATAAGTGTAGAATGTTACAGATGGTTTTACAAGTGAGTGCGCTCAAATCAGTTTTTGATAATCATTTTTTAGAATATAGAGATTCTCTGATGCTTAAAATACCTGGAGGGAAAGCTTCATTACTTGATTTGGGAAATCTCTCCTGCCTAACGTTTGTTATAAATTTGTTGCAGTATGGTGTCAAAATAATTGTCATCACATCTTTCAAAGACACTTGCTACATTGAGATTCTTCCAAATGTTCAACGATCAAAAAGAGGTATATTAATTAATGTTACTCCTTTTTTCAGCTTTAAATTTGGTTTACTTGTAGAGAATTTCAGGGGTATACATTATTATTCTGTTGGAAGATATTATGAAGCAACTATAATTTCAACTTTGGAAGCATTCTGATCACAGTACATTTTGTTTCCTGCCCATGTGGCAATACTTTGGATCTATAGTATAGAAACATAAGATAGCTTATTCTTCTTCTGGTCTGTGGAGTGATAAATTCATACTAAATAGGGAAAACTTGACATAAACATCTACAAACCAGTAAACTTGCTTGGCTTAAAAAGATTTGATTTGTCTTAGAGCTCTTGTTTAGCTCAAGCTGGCAAATTGAATAAAGGAATTCAGTACAGGATGGTATCCTAATTTGGGGCTTCATTTTTCCTTTCACTTCTTTTATTTGTCATCAAGTTTAATCCTGTATCGAGCTTGACATTTTGTAATGTAAACATTTGATTGTCATTTATATCATTCTTCTACTTTTTATGGTTGTCACAAGGCTCACAAGTCCAATAATGCCTCTTTGTCACTTTCCTGGGACTCATTCAGTGGACTGAAGACAACAAGCAAATTCCTGTAGGAAATATTTTGTGCAGTGCATTAGCATAGAAAGCTGTGCTCAAAATGACTTGCCAACACACCTTCTCAATCCTTATAAAGCCAAGCATAAGTTATTCTAGCTTTGCACGTTAAAGTTACCCAGCATGTTGAAGGAACATAAAATGTCATCTTTCTTTACTTCATGTACCAACTTGAAGATTCTTTCAGAAATTGAGAGGAATCCTGCTGATTCATATCTTCTGTGCAGTTATTCTTTTAAGCTTCTGGGCGGAGGTGCACTACAACTCAATTTTTCAACAAGGAGGTAACCTTTCTTATACAATCATTTGTTTTTGTGTGTGTGCTGGTGGGTGGGGTGGTGGGGTTTTTGGGGGTTGCTTTATACTCAGAATCCAAGTGCTTGTACTTTATACAATTTGATCTCATAGGACCAAACTTGAGGTGTCCTATGATTTCAATGTACTTTGATTTTATTAAACACCCTGGATGCGAAAAGAAAGGAATTTACTGGATTAAACTAGCTACAAAAAGAAGGGAAACATGTTGATATAAGAATGGAGACTTTTCCTCAAGAAGAGTGATAATAAATGGGGAATTCTGAGAGTTCCTAGTGTGGAAAAGTACTGCATTAAGAGAGTTAGAAAAGTAAATTGTGCATTTGTGATGTTGCATAGAGGGAAAGAATTCTGACAGGATATCAGAAGACTGAATATTTCATTAAAATTTGGATGTTGTTTAAGAGTAGAAAGCTAGAAAGAGAGAAGCAAAAAGAAAAAGTATAAAGATAAAGAATAGGATGCAACAGGAGTGAATGTTCTTCTCTTCAGACAAATCCCTCCCCTTTTTGGAGTTTGCTTCTGTAATGATAGTTCTACCTATCTATTGGGCCTTGAAGCACTTCAAAATTGGGGAACTTGGAGTATGCAAAAGAAACCAAAGCATTCAATACTCATACTAGGTGTCTGATGAGATATGTTGTTAAAAAGAGGATACTGTAAGTTTGCTTCAAAACAATAGGTTCTTAAAGCTCACTGCACTGAACTAGGTTGCGGCAGGCACTAATCTTGTTGCAAAACAGCTTCTATTTGCTGGCGTATCCAACCTCATCATTTCAAGCAGCAGGCTATAGAAATTTGTCAGTTCCCTAATTAGTTTTGTTATACAAAGAAATAATTGGTCATCATTTTTATTTATATGCACCACATTGGTACCCTGGCAGTATAAACCCAAATCTGTTGCTTGTTAATACTTCCACATAGTATCTAAATTACTTGACTTCAGTTTAATAAGATAAAACACAATAAACAAAATATAAAATATGCATTATACTATGCAAATAAGTATCACATCTTCAAGAACAATGAACCTACGAAATATCTCCAAATATCAAATGCCTACTAGTTAGACTGTTGTATTTGTTTTATGGAGAGAGCTCGTTGCTGAATTCATGTCTAGTGTTCATCTTTCTTGCAAGCGGTTGTGCATGTGTCGGACATTGTTATGGAACCAGTACAACACACAATGCTTGCTGGATAGTTGATTGCTTGAATTTTTTTGAATCTGCATTACTGGCTAATCAATTATTGAGCTATTATTTCACTCTCAGTGATTAGTAATCTTCGTATTATTCTGTCATTGAACTTCAGATTGGCCTTCATATGAAACCAAGAAAAAGAAAAAATGGCGGTTGTCTCGAAACAAGCATTTGGAGTCACTAGAAGAATACCAATAAAACTGTAATGATA
Organism: Macaranga tanarius; assembly: GCA_949673435.1. Taxonomy (NCBI): domain Eukaryota; kingdom Viridiplantae; phylum Streptophyta; class Magnoliopsida; order Malpighiales; family Euphorbiaceae; genus Macaranga; species Macaranga tanarius. The sequence goes on along the minus strand of CATIWO010571632.1, from coordinate 830 downwards.
AAGCTTACTGCTTTGAACTCTGCATAGCCACTATTGGCAGCCGCAGCAGCTTTCTCATGCTTATAGTCTTCTAGATTTATTTGCAATTTGAAGATGCTTTTTCGACATCTTCTCATTGCAGCCTAATACGCATTATTTATATAAACTGCCAAATGTGAAACTTTTGTTGGAACCTGTTACTTATCGTGTTGATGTACTATTTTCTACTTTGTTTCTTTCAAAATCAACCTTTGTGCTCTAGTGTTCTCACACTGCGCATGCTAATTTTTGCTGTTGCATGCTTGTGGGAAGCTTTTTTCTTTCTTACTTTTTTAATTTAATGAAAAAAGCATTGTTTACCTTTGGAAATTTCTTCCAAATTATGGAATACAACTTGATTGTATCAGGTGCTAATATTATTATGCAAGATCCCATCTCATTAATCTTTAATTGGATGATAATTATACTTGCCATTTACTTGTGTGGTCATTATTTATTTGTTAAAAAAATTGCAATTATCAAGATAAAAGGAGGTAAAAGCAAGTCTAGATAGTTATAGTCTACTATTCTAGCGTATAATTTAATTATTGGAACCTTGCTCTTGTAATAAAAGAAAGAATACTTGAAGGGGAAAAGGATTGTGAGCTATACAATTGGAATTTTTGTCAATTTGTAGACAAAATGTGTGTTTGGTCTTAAACCTAATTGAATGTATTTGATACAATTTCATTAAAAAAAAAAATGCAATTACTATAACATTCCTGAGGTTTTACCTATTATGCTACTAGGTCCCAGTGTTTTTACTAATTACTATAATATCCTTGAGGTTTTACTCCGTTAAACTATTACAT
>CATIWO010571614.1:0-10860 GCA_949673435.1 Macaranga tanarius | reverse complement strand
TATTTTGTACATATTTCCATGATTTTGTTATGCCATGTACATCATTTGCCATATATAGGGGTGTAAATGAGCCGAACCGCTCGTTCGACTCGTTAAAAGCTCATTCGAGCTCGTATATTGAAGCTCGTTTAGTAAACGAGCCGAGCTCAAACTATGTAAAGTTCGGCTCGTGAAAGCTCGTGAACAAGCTCGAATAAGAGCTCGCGAGCCGGCTCGTAATTTTGATGTATTAATAGTTTAATTTTAGATATACAATATATAAATTTTTATTCATTTAAAGATTTTAAAAATATATTATTACAAAAAATTATAATTTTATAATAAATTATTTAATAAATAATATATTTTAAATTATTTTAATGAATAATTTAAATTTATACATTGTATTTTTAGAAATTTTTTTAACTTGTTTAGGCTCGTTTAAGCTCGTGAACAGCTTGCGAACACTCAGCGGCCTAATGAGCTCGGCTCGTTTATAAATGAACCAAGCCTGAGTTAGCCAAAGCTCGGCTTGGTTCGGCTCGTTTACACCCCTAGTCATGTATACCATTTTATGTTTGATTTTGCATGTTTACATAGTCATTTCTTAGCTATATATAATGAACATGATTATTTTATTATATGCATGATTATTTATATGCTTTTTATGCATCTATGCCATATTTTAGAATAGTTTGGGATATTATATGTGTGATTTGACATGATATACTATTATATACCATGTTTACTATACTTGGTGTTGTATTCATGCCAGGACCCATCACATCTCAAGTTTCAATCACGACATGCTTTACCGTGCTTTATATTTTGGATATGACATGTTACTAGTACTTATGCCATGATCATACATAAATATGCCATGCTACATTTTCCATGATATGATGTGTGTGTGTGTATATATATATATATATATATATATTTATGCCATTGTACATGCTTATGCCATTGTATATATGTATGCCATGCTTTATATTTTTGCCATTGTACATCTCTTTTTGCCATGCTTATGCTATATTTTACCATGCTTTACCATGTACATGCATTTCTTTTTACAATATCATATTGCTAGGTTTACATGTATATATGCCTTACATATCATCTTATGTCATATTCATACATTTTATATATTATGATTATATGCTTGTGTGGATATATTGTATTTGCATTTGCATGTATTAGTTGGTTATCTGTTATACACATTCTGAATAAGTATCGCACAATATAGTAAGACCAGCAATCCTCAGCATCCAGGCGGTATGGAGATGCCTCGTGTTATATAAGTCTGCTCTTGCTGACATCATATCTGAACCCAAATGTCTTATCCATGGGCGGATTTAGTTTCAAGTGAGGGATCAAGTTTGCCTAGTCCCTAACTAGATAATTTTTTCAGTGATACCAAGTGGCGACTTCTCTTTTCTCCTAGCTAGGTTTTAAGGTTGTAAGTGCTTTCTAAGACATCCTTGGACTCTTCTAGTATTCCCCTCATGTTCCTCTATTTTCTTATAATAAGAAAAAGGAACAGTGAATGAAATTGGTATTGGGTCGACACGCTGACATCAACCGTGTTCTTTTTAGATTAGTACTTAAGATATTAATTTAAAATAGGCACTAATAGGATAAGGATATTGTTTCCACACCATTCGAAGGAGCATACATGCAACAAAGATAGGTATTGTTTCTTTCATTAAGACCATGAAGATGATACAGATAGTTGTAGAGAACTTAAAGTGAAAATTAAAACTCATACCTATTGGTAATTTAAGGAAGTTTGTAAACATTAAGTCTAAGCATAACCTATAACTATAACAATAAACTTATCCTAAAAAAAAGAGACACTAAAGACAATTGAAGTAGCATAAGTAATAAAAATGATTATAAAAGGTAACCATACTAATCCGAGAAGAAAATAAAAGACATACACTTTGTAAACAACAAAGGGTATAAAGTTAAATTATCCAATCTTACTAATTTCCTTCAATGCAAGTGATGGAAAACATATGTTCAAATAACATAATGATGCCTTAATAATCACTGGGTACTTTAATAATTTCATAATTAACCAGTTACTGGTGGACAACATATGCATTATTAATATACTCATATTGGACACTAAAAAATTAATTGATGAGTCTATCATAAATCTTAGATTAATAGAAGACCTTTTGGCGAGCTTTAAAGACAACAATGGGAAAGCTGTAAGATTACTTGAGATCACAATAAAACTTAAATTAAGAGAACACGATCATTTTAAAACTTTTAAATATTTATTTCATGTTATTAATATCTTTTATCCTATAATGTCACTTTAGGATAATTACTATTTTATGATTTTACTGCAGTAACTTGCATCAAATACTTTATAATAAAGTTTTCAATACCTTAAGGGGTAATGACAGTCAAAGGTGACTTAAAAGTGGCATAAAAATGCTATTCAATTTCAACCTCTACTTCCTTTGAGTCATTCTAAATAGAAGAGTCATTGAATTATGATTTTGGTAAAAATAATAAGATGGAGCCAATATGAGAAATGATCTAACTTATACTCAGTAATTGTAAACAAGTTAAAAAATAGAACTAATCTCCTATAATAGATTTAAGCGGCCATCACTAGAAGTGTTAATTAGTAACTAAGATTCTTTTGTAAACTTTCTTTCAAGTTGGAGTAGATTCATCTATGATGTCACACAAGTTAAATGCAGATCCCTATGCTAAACTAGTAATCTAGACGAAGAGAAGATTCACCCCCAAGAAGTAAGCCATCATCATTATAGAAGTTGATAAGTTAATGATAATAAAAAGAAATAGATTACTTTAAATGGGACTCTAAATTAGTCCTTAAAAAAATTAAATGAAAAATATAAAATATGTGCTGACTATATTGATCTCAATTGTGCATGTCCAAAAGACAATAATCGCCGCCTAGCATTGATAAATTAGCTAATGCAACCATATGCCACTGTCTCTACAGCTTTGTAGATATGACTTAAGGATATCAACAAATACCAATTTATGACACTGACCAAGATAAAACATCCTTTGTAACTGATACTAACTTGTGCTATTACACAATAATGCCATTTGGCTTGAAGAATGTAGGAGCCATTTATTAGAGATCGATCAATTTTATAATTAATGAATAAATTGGTTAAAATGTTGAGGGGTAATTGGAAGACCTAATCATAAAAATGCAAGGCTATAGGACCATGCCAAAAATCTATAAGAAATCTTTTAGGTACCCAATCAATTTAGAATGAAACTCAACCCTGAAAACTGTGCTTTTAGTATAAAAGTAGGAAAATTCTTAGGGTTTATAATATCACAAATAAGAATAAAGGCTAACTGAGAAAAGATAAAGGCAATATTGAACATATTAATAGTAAGAATAGTTAATGAGATTTAAAAGTTGAATAGGCATGTTAGAATATTGGCTTATTTCATATCCTACATAGTATATGTTATACCTCCATATTTGGCAACCTTTAATTACAGTTCGATGATGAAAATATATTTATGTAAAAAGATTACAAAAAATGGACATGACTAGAAGTGTTAATTAGTAACTAAGACATACACTTTGTAAACAATAAAGGGTATAAAGTTAAATTATCCAATCTTACTAATTTCCTTCAATGAAAGTGATGGAAAACATATGTTCAAATAACATAACGTTGCCTTAATAATCACTGGGTACTTTGATAATTTCATAATTAACCAGTTACTGGTGGACAACATATGCATTATAAATATACTTATATTGGACACTAAAAAATTAATTGATGAGTCTATCATAAATCTTAGATTAATAGAAGACCTTTTGGCGAGCTTTAAAGACAACAATGGGAAACCTGTAAGATTAGTTGAGATCACAATAAAACTTAAATTAAGAGAAAACGATCATTCTAAAACTTTTAAATGTTTATTTCATGTTATTAATATCTTTTATCCTATAATGTCACTTTAGGATAATTACTATTGTATGATTTTACTGCAGTCACTTGCATCAAATACTTTATAATGAAGTTTTTAATACCTTAAAGGGTAATGACAGTCAAAGGTGACTTAAAATTGGCATAAAAATGCTATTCAATTTCAAACCTCTACTTCCTTTGAGTCATTCTAAATAGAAGAGTCATTGAATTATGATTTTGGTGAAAACAATAAGATGGATCCAATATGAGAAATGATCTAACTCATGCTCAGTAATTGAAAACAAGTTAAAAAATAAAACTAATCTCCTTTAATAGATTTAAGCAGCCATCACTAGAAGTGTTAATTAGTAACTAAGATTCTTTTGTAAACTTTCTTTCCAGTTGGAGTAAATTCATCTATGATGTTACACAAGTTAAATGTAGATCCCTATGCTAAACTAGTAATCTAGACGAAGAGAAGATTCACCCCCAAGAAGTAAGCCATTATCATTGTAGAAGTTGATAAGTTAATGATAATAAAAGAAATAGATTACTTTAAATGGGACTCTAAATTAGTCCTTAAAAAATTGAATGAAAAATATAAAATATGTGCTGACTATATTGATCTCAATTGTGCATGTCCAAAAGACAATAATCGCCACCTAGCATTGATAAATTAGCTGATGCAACCATATGCCACTGTCTCTACAGCTTTGTAGATATAGCTTAAGGATATCAACAAATACAAATTTATGACACTGACCAAGATAAAACATCCTTTCTAACTAATACTAACTTGTACTATTACACAATAATGCCATTTAGCTTGAAGAATGTAGGAGCCATTTATTAGAGATCAATCAATTTTATAATTAATGAATAAATTGGTTAAAATGTTGAGGGGTAAGTGGAAGACCTAATCATAAAAATGCAAGGCTATAGGACCATTCCAAAAATCTATAAGAGGTCTTTCAGGTACTCAATCAATTTAGAATGAAACTCAACCCTGAAAACTGTGCCTTTAGTATAAAAGTAGGAAAATTCTTAGGGTTTATAACATCACAAATAAGAATAAAGGCTAACCGAGAAAAGATAAAGGCAATATTGAACATATCAATAGTAAGAATAGTTAATGAGACTTAGAAGTTGAATGGGCATGTTAGAATATTGGCTTATTTCATATCCTATATAGTATATGTTATACCTCCACATTTGGCAACCCTTAATTATAGTTCGATGATGAAAATATATTTATGCAAAAAGATTAAAAAAAATGGATGTTTTTAAATCTTTCAAAGTGTGCTAAACTAAAACTTAAAAATTATAGCTCAGCATTCTAAAAATTACTCAATTCAAAGTATAGGAGTTGCCTAAAGTGTGCGTGTGCATCACCGTGGGCCCCAGCGCTAGTATGGGTGGGTGTCGACATATGCTAGCATGCGTATACGCATGCATGGCACACGTCTAGTGCATGCCAACATGCTTTTGGTGCATTCCAGCTCTAGAACCATACCAACACACCCCTTGATGTATGTCAATGCATCCCTAGCACGCATCAATGCACATTTGCTTGGTGACACACACTTTTCAAACCTTATTTAGTCTATAAATACCCCTACCTTTTTCTATTTTTGAGGAGGCCTCTAAAAACTTATACCAAGACTTTGGTAAGTTGAAGACTCAGGAGCACCTTTACATTAGACATTAACCTACTTCCCTTATTTATTTTAGACCCAACCATATTTTCATCAAGACATGCTTTAGGAGGTGTAAAAACCCTATATTTCTTACTTTATTTTGCATAAAAGGTAAATATGATTTGTTCTAGACCTATTTAAAGTATCTTTGCTTCCCTTTTTGAAGATAAGTCTAGCCTAAACATTTCGAGGACCCATAAATTGCATTTTGCACATTTAAATTTCCATTTTGTATCTTCTTCTTCTACTTCTCTTCTTTTAGTGTAGTTGGCCAGTAAATTGGGAAATTGTTATGATTTGTGTGATGAAATTTGGCCTTACTTGCATACTACTTGTTGTTTGTAATTGATTTTATGTTTATATTATGCTGGCATCTCTAATCTTGTGTAAATATCTCAAAGTTTGCATTTTTGGCATATAAATTGTATTTTCATTATAATAGCTGCATTTTTAATGGTTTGTTATAAAAATTACTTTTTTCATATGTGAAAATCATATTTTAGCATAAAAATCATATTTTCATCTTAAAGGCTGCACCTTTGGCATCTCTTCAACATAAAGTTTGCATTTTTAGATTTTTAGTATATAAAAAAATCATATTATGACACAAATTGAATTTTTAGTAGAAAAATGGCATTTTTATCACATTTTAATGTAAAGTTTATATCTTTACATCAAAGGGATAATTTTTATTCACTTTTCATAAAAATTATTTCGTTTAACATAGAACCTATGTTCTCATTAACCCTATATTAAAGTTGCCATACTTGTGTAAAGCTTATGTTTTCAATATTTTCATAAATATGGCAACTTTCAATGTAAGATTAATTAAAATTCAAAATTACATTTTGCATAAAATCTGTATTCTTAGGTAGAATCATATTCATGGGTCCCTTGATGACAAATGGGTACTTTTCCCTTTTTGTATTAATATTGCATTTCTTGTATTACTGACTCTATTACTCTTAGGATGTTTAGAAATACCTTTTGCTATTCTAAACACTTTAGAATAATTTTGTTATATCTATGGTGTTGTGCATGATTAAATCTTATTTACTACTATTCTTATCGTGTTTTGAAATTATTTTATTGTTTCCTTCTTGTTTGATATTCTCTGTCATTTCCTGTATAGTATGGATAGCATGGATAGATATGTTTGTGCTAACCCTTAATTTATAGGGTGATTATTAGATCTAGGACTAGATTTACTTTTCCTACACTTTTTCCTTTTTGATGTATTTATTAGGAAAGCCATTTAAAAATTGTAAATAATTCTTTATTTTACTTTATATATTATTGTGAATGGATGTATGTGTGCTTATGTATATAGAGTTATCATGCCAAGACTAGGGTAATGTGAAATGTATAATGAGTATTGCCTAATGAGATAATAATCAAGTAAAAACCACTTACTGAACTTAGAATTTTATACTAGGGGAAAACTTTTAATAAGTCTCGAAGTCTTCTTTCTTTTTTTTAGTGATTAAGTGACTACTCCTTACACAAAGCTTCGCCGAGCATCTAAAAGAATTCTTATTTTGCCCTTTTTAAAGGTAGTATCTAATTCTCATGTGCCATAGTCATATATCACTCTGATGCTTAGCGAATTCTAGCTCGCTCATAGTATAGAAAAGTTGCCCTTCTTTAAAGCTCTCAGGAACACTAATAAGTTTATATGGATAATATAATGTAAGTAAACCTTTAAAAAGCTTAAGAAATTATTGACGACTCCATGTTTATTGACTAGAATGTTGATAGGTGAGATGCTCAATATATACTTAGCATACGGGTTATAGGCAATAAGTGCAGTATTTGTCGTGGAGGAAAATGGGTAGTAGTCACCAATTTACTACATCAGTAAAATATTAAATGGTGTTGAGGTGAGATATCCCAAGCTAGTAATAGAAATAGTGGCAAGATCCAAAAACTCAAACCTTATTTTAAATCTCATATAATTGTTGTCAGAATAGACTAACCCTTGCAGAAAGCTCTCCAAAGACTAAGAACTAATGGTAAATTGTCTCATTAGTTAATATAATTAGGAGAACATGATGAGTGCCATCATTCGAGAGCCTCATTGTGTAACATACGCCCTTTAGCATACGTATTTATGACGCATGTATAGCATTTCATGCATAATAGTTAGTAGACTTCATTTAAGTTTAGGAATGTATATAAGTTATAGAAAGGGACTAAAATTATAAGATAAGTTTGGAGTAAATTGTCGTAATAGGAAGTTATGGGGTATTATGTAATATAACCATTTCATTAAGGAGCTAAGGAGGAATTGTGAGGATATTTGGTTATAATTATCTATTTTTATTATTCTTATTATTATTAGTATTTGGTGATAAATATGCATTTATGATTATGATTGGGCATTTAATACAAGGAGACTTTAGGGGGGGGCCAATTGGTAGCTTTTGATTGGAGGTTATATATGTGTGTGTGGGAGTGTAGAGAATTTAGAGAGGAAGAAGAAGAGTGTTTCTTAGAGGATTTTTGGAGAGTTTTTAATCTTGTTCGAGCTAGTAATCAAAATATTTGGGAAGTATTATAAGGTTTTATATCCATTAGAGTCCTATTTAGTAAGCTTCACTTGTGTTTTTGTTGATTGTAATTGAGTTTTCTTGGTTGTATATTTTGGGTCCTGTTCCTCTATTTTTTAGTCCTATTATTTTTGCCATAACTTGGGCTATAGAGCTCTGATTTGAGTATTGTTAGATTCTTTAGAAACTTCAGAGAGTCCTCTATAACTTTTATGTTTTGAGCTTGGGTTGAATTTGTTGCTAAAAGGGACTAATAGGGCCGGACATTTTATTTCTCAACCTTATAACTTTATTTTATCCAAATGGATTTTAAAATCCATAATTAATTCCATACTTGTCTGAATTAAGTAATTCTAATTGGAATTGGTAGTAGACTCTTAACCCTAGCTTTAGTAGAAATTTGGTAGTCATTAGACTTGTATGTGCATCGATAGGCTATATTGAACTAAGAGCATTTAGTTGCACTTTGTGAGTTTAGAGTGAATTGCAATATTTACTTGTTGAATTTGATATATAGTTATGTGTAGAAATGGGAAAGGATAGAGGAGACCCTACACAATAGGAGGAGCTTATCTTTGAGACGAAGTTGAAAGCTTTTTGGTAAGTAATTGTTAATATGTTGCTTATATATAGTGTTTCTCATGTAACTATAGTTGTTTGGCTATGTTTGGTTGGTGTACGCCATTGACTGTGGCAAGAATATTATATATATGTGTATATATTGTTTGTGTGAATATGGTATGGTGAATTGTGATTCACTATATTTATTAGAAATGATGAGAAAGGAAATGGGTGTTGAATTATGATGGTATATTTATACATATGCATATTGATTGATGTGAGGATTGTGAGGTACACATGTGATAGTGGAGACTAAGCTGGGTAGAGAGCATCCACTGATTGTGAGATCTGAGACTAAGCTGGGCAGAGAGTCTTAGAAGTGGCCATTTATATGTAAAATATATGAGAAATGTGAATGTATGAGAACTGAGACTGAGTGGGGCAGAGAGTCTCAGAAATGACCACTTATGTTATAAATATGAATTTTGTGAGGAATAAAGCAAAAGTGAGCTTTATGTGTGAAACGTGTGACAATGACTCTAACCGGATAACTAACATGCATAAGCATGTATGGTTGCATTATGTTTATATATATATATATATATTGAATGTGGATTGAATGTGAGGTGTGATTATAGGAATTATGATTGTGGATTATTTAGAATGATGTGACTTAGTGTATATGTTACATAGGTTGTTAGACACGGCCATGTGGTTTCCATACACAGCCGTGCATTTACAGAGATTTAAATTCAAGACTTTATGTATGGCCGTACATTTTAGGCACGACCGTGTTCACTTCTAGAGGAAAAGACCAGATTTAAGCATGGTCGTGTGCCTTTTTGGCATGGCTGTACGGATTCAGTAAGAAAAGTCCAATTCAGGCAGGGTCATGTGCCATTTTGGTACGGCAGTGTGTGATCAGGGGAAAAATGCAAGCCTCAGGCATGGCTGTGCACAATTTTCGCACGGCCGTGTGAGTTCAAAGTGTGCTGAGTTAAAAACTCAGGCACGACCGTGTGAAATTTCTACATGACCGTGCATAACCTTTTATGCTGAATTCTTGTAATTTATTGTGAAGTAAGTTTTATCCTTTTTCTTTAATTAGTTCTTAAAGAGTATTATATGTTTGATTTTATTAATAATTGCTTATTGAGTTGTAAGCTCATTCCTTTACAATTGTATTTTTCAGGCTTAGTTAGATAGAAGCTTGAAGTGTGTTTGTGTCATGAGCTCAAATGGGTCAAAAGCAAGCTTGGCTGTAATGCCCTCAACCACAAAAATACTCATGTCCACAATAATGCACAACCACGTGGCATAAGAAAGTTTCTCATGTATCTAAAAAGAAGTCTTATACACAATCATTTTACTTTTATAACTAAATATACATAATGTCTATATATAAACCAAAATGACAAAAGCAATTAAGAATGAGATTGTCGACATCAAGCTTGCTTTTGACCCATCTAAGCTCATAAATACCGCCAAGGTTGTTAAAATCGCGAGTTGAATCGGACGATTTTACGTTTCAAACTCAGCCAAACGATTTAACTAGTATAGAAAATTGGTTTTGAGTAAAATCAGGTAAACTCGCGTATCAAATCGGTAAAATCGGTAGAAAAGCGATTTTAGAACCGATTTTACCCATTTGAATAAAACTGCTACGTTTTGTTGGTTTTTTTAAGAAAACTACGTCATTTTGTTTGAATACGTAACAAAAGACAAACAGAAGATAGATCGAAGCTAGGTCAATTTTTTCCCATTCCCTCTCCCTGCTGCTGCTGCCGCCCCTCTTTTCTTCCTAAATCCTAACTAGTTCCAAAATCAGTGAGCTCAATAGCTGATTTAGCATCCAAAATCAGAGGCAAATTCGAGATCCGAGACCCATCGTAAAGGAGGAGGAGGAGGAGTTGGAGTTGGTGGCGTTGGACAAGCATCTTGATTCTTGAGAAGTCATCTCCTTCAACTTCTAGAGCTTTGAACACTAAAGACAAAGATAGATCGTCCGTACCTTCTACTTCTACCGATAAATCTCAGTTTGATAATCGCGATTCTTGCTCAGCTTCCCTCTATAAGAACAAACTCTTTGATGGTTAGTTTTCTTTATCTTCTTCCTTTCTCATTTATCTCTTGCTTCTTCGATCT
>CATIWO010571528.1:0-10889 GCA_949673435.1 Macaranga tanarius | reverse complement strand
GTTTCAAACTAGAGGTCACACACTTGGGTGGCTAAAGCAAGTGATTTGAGAGTTGAATCAACATCACAAAGCTTGAAGAATCAAATGGAGTCTACTTCACACACTTGGAGTTTGTGAGTTGTTCTTGCACTTGTTCTTCGGAGTGGTTGTGTTTGTTTGCTTGTTATGTTTATTTTTAGCTATGCGTTAATTGCAAATTGGATCTTGGGTAAGGAATTCTTCATTTGATGAAGAACTATGCAAGTGAAATTTTTATTTTTCACCCTTTTTGGCATACACTTCCGCTTTAGTATGTTGCATAGCTTGATTCCTTTCATAATGGTCATCATCTCAAGGTTTATTTAATTGATGAGGTAATTGATCAAAAGTTATCACTCTCTCTTTCTGCACCATGAGTTCAAAAAGGTATCGTTAAGCTATAGACCATTAAATTTAGCAAGGTATTTATTTAATGCTTTATTTATTTTCTTTTAATTTAGTCCGTTTTCTTTTAAGCATACACATTGTTTTTCTTTTAGTTAATTTTTATTTTTATTTTTATAGTATTTTAATATATATATATATATATTTCATATAAAAAAATTATTTTCTACCTTGGATCTGTGCTAAGTTGGCACTGCGTGCCGACTCGTAACAGAGCCGGATGATGCTGAGTCGGCACATGCGTGCCGCCTCGACCCATCCGCTAGACCCTTTCGCGAGCTCTGTGCCGAGTCCGTATATGGTGCCGACTCGTGCCTTCCTTTTTCACATATTTTTACTTTAATTTTTTTTTCTTTCTTTGTAATTTTTTATTGTTTCACTTATTTATTTTCTATTTAATTCTACCACTTTATCTTTATTTATTCTTATCTTTTTGCATATAATAACGACTCCTATTTTGAATTCAATTTTGAAAAGACATGTGCTTTCCCAATAAGGTCACAACTTTTTAACTTGTCATAACCTTTTATCTTTTCCTATTTATAACTACATTGACTACTATTTTTATATTCCCTACTCTCCTGTTTTTCATATCCCTTTATTGTATTTAAACATCTCCCCATTCGTTTTCTACCTATTCATTCTCTACAATATTGGTTTTCTTTCATCTTATCTACAACACTCTTTGTATTTTTCATCTATTTCTTTATTTTAAGTTTTTCTTCTTCTTCTCCAACACTCCCTCACTCTTTTCTTCCTCCCTAACTGAACTAACTTCTTCCCCTTTTCTATTTCTTTTCTTTTTTAAATCTATTTTCTTTATTTGACATGGGAAGAACTAAAGGGTCTTCATCCTCAAGGCCAATGAGGGATGATCAAGATGAGGAGGAGCCTTAAGAAGAGAATTTACAACTCACATACCAAGCTAAGTTTCCTATCCTCTCTCATATTGAAGGTGATAGGTTTACTAAAAATAAATTTAGAGAAATTATTGGTTGCAAATATATTCCTACCTCTTTACTTCAAGATATTGGAATGCATGATTCATTTACTCAATTGTTAACTAATTGTGGTCTTAAGAAATTTGTCTCTATGCATGAACACACATTTATTGACTTGATTACAGAATTTTATACATCCTTAGAAGTTAATGCTAAATTATTCATATATCCTTGAGTTTAGGATGTTAGGAAAACCCCACCAACTTACTTATTCCTTCATGCAATGTGTGTTTGGTTTTAAAAGAGATGGAATGTGCAATATGCCTACGTCTTTTAATGTTAATGACTTTTGGACCTTCTTGACCGATTTACCACTTCCTTTTAGACCAAAGAAAGGCAAAGCTATATTTATTAAGGATTTGAAGTTTTGGTTGTTGTATAAAGTGCTTTGTTGTGTTGTGTTTCATAAGTCTGAATTCAATAGAGTATCAGTTCAAGAAATGTTTTTAATATGGTGCATTCATAATAGAAAACAAGTATGTTGGACTTATTGGATATTTAATCAACTCTTAACATGTGCTAATCGTAAAGATGTTCCTTTAACATATGGTCATGTTATTACAATCATTGCCAAATCTCTTAATGTTGATTTTGATGCACTTGACCATGTTTTTCCGTGTTCTTACTTCATTAAACAAGCCTTTATGCGAGGTGAAGTTGTAGATGCATCTTTCCATTTTATTCATGCACACACAAGGTCTTATTGGAAGGGTATTCCCCATCCACATTTTACAGGTGATCAAGATGATAGGAAGCATGCTCAAGTAGCACATGTTGGATATGATGTTCATGCGGAACAACATAATATGGGAGATGATGAGAACTAAGAAGAAGTGCCCCAAGATGATGCACCTATTCCTTTTTATCCAATGCAAGGAGGTATAAGTGCTCTTTTAGTCATGAGTTGCCTATTTGGGAGCAAGTCTTGGCTAACCAAAGAGTAATGCAATAATAATTGAGTGGAATAGAGGCTTTCAATCATCAACTGTCTCACCGCCAATAATGGATGGAGTATAAGATGCAGCAATACTTTGCCCGTTGCGGTCATACCATTGAGTCTCCACCACCATCTCCTTCAGACGATTGAGGAAGTTTTTCCTTTCCCTACTTTTTCTTTTCTTTTTCACATTGGGGACAATGTGCATTTTAAGTGTGGGGGAAGGGATGTTTAGTAGTGAATGGGTAGTTAGTAGTAGTTATTATGCATGTTTAGTGTTTATGTTTTATTTAGTAGTTGTTTGTTTATGTTTTATTTAGTAGTTGTTGTTTATGTTGCATATTTTCTAAGTTTATGTTTAGGTTGTTTAGGTTGCATATTGCCATGTTAATTTTGCATTATTTTATCTTCTCTACATTAATAAGTAGCCTCTTTTCTAGTTCATTTTGATTTTGATTGAAGTTTTACTTTTATGCCATGTTAATATTTAATTTTCTATACTCAATTGATAGAATTTTTAAGTTTCATGTAGTATAGTCTTTAAGTTTTTCTTATTATCTCTTTTTATTACTTTCAAAATCTAGAGAATTTTTAGTCCACTTCCTAACTATACTTAAGGCTAAGATGTTAAGGATTTAAGCTTAAGTTTCTTAAGACTTAAGTAGTCTAAGGGAAACTATAGCCATAATAAAAAAGACTAGCATTTCAATAATGGATGAGGACACGAAAAAATTCAAAAAAATAAATATATATAAAAGAAGAGAGAAGAAAATTTATGCTTGTTATGTGATGTATCTTGAGTAAGTTATGTGCAAGTGAGTTTGCTCCTTAATTGTATTTATTCGGAAAGAGCATGTGACATTGTAAGTATAAGAAAAAATTTTATGAGATGGAGCATAAAATGCACCCATTGTTTTTAAAAAAAAAAGAAAAAAAATGTGTCTAAAAATGCCATGAAAAATGTTAGTTTATGCATGTACTTGAATTTTTTTCCCAAAGGCTACTTGTGTTTTTATAAATCCTAAGTTTAAAGAATGAATATTTAGGCTAGATAGCATTGTTAGTACTTTGACTTGATATTCTTGATTTTGTTATTAATAGATTGAGATAATGTGTTAAACTTATTGCCTATACTTTTATACTTTCTTCCTCTATTATTATTGAGCATTGAAAGTTAATTCTTAACTATCTTTTTCTACAAAATTTCTTTCATTATTAGAATGACTTTTTAAGATGGCTACATTTCTTTTGGAGAGGATGAAATTTATGTTGTTTTTCCTACTTAGATCTTTATTTCTTACTTGAGGGCAAGTAAAGTCTAAGTGTGGGGGAATTTGATTGTAAGCAAAATAGCATAGTAATTTGGGATCATTTTGTTTGACTTTTTAATTAGATTGCATTTGCATTATGTTTAATTATATGTTATTATTGTTAGTTTTTGTGCTTTTATGTTTTTTATGTTGTTTATATGATTTATAGGTTCTTTTGGACTAATCTTAAGCTTAAAGTTGATTTGGAGTGCATTGGAATGAAGTTTTTTGATTAAAAAGTCAAAAGGGGCATTTTAGGACTTGTGCCAACTCGTGACAGCGAGTAGCCGTGCTGAGTTGCTCCTCCATGCCTAGTCATCGTTACTGCCTGTGTCGACTCGAGCCAGCCTTCAAGCCCTGTGCTGACTCATGCCACTGTGCTCACTCATGCCACTGTGCCTAGTCGTGATAGAGGGCAGCTGTGCCAACTTGTAATTCTTGATAATTTCTGAATTATAGTTCTAATGAACCCTTTTTAGACTTAATATTTAGAATAATTAATTTAGTTAGCATAATTAGTAATTAATTAGAATAGTTAGAGTAATTCAACAATATTCATTATTACTATTTGCCTATCTATCTAACTATTTATCTGGTTAATATTAAATTACTCTAAATTCCTGAGTATTCGACACCCTACTTACTCTATACTTAGTCTTAGAGACTAGGGTATTATATTTGACCTGCATCGGAAGTGGTAAGGAAGTTAGGGTGCTTCATCAAGTAAGAACAAGATTATAAATGAGGATGATGATGAGGGTGTGGTGGATGTAAAAGTAGATAATGGTGTGAAGGATAGTAAGAATGACAAGTGTGGTGTGGAAGAGAAGAATAGTCAAGAAGTACTAAGTAAGAAGAAAGATAAGCCAAAGATTTACCTAAGAACTTTGCCTTTCCCATAAAGGTTTATAAAGCGTAATCTTGACAAACAATTTAGTAAATTTCTTGATCATTTGAAGGACATAACTATTACCACACCCTTTATTGATGCCATTAGAGATATGCCCTCACGGGGTAAATTTTTAAAGGACATTGTGAATCACAAGGGTAAGGTTAAAGATTATGGGCTTGTTTTACTTGTTGAAGATTCTAAGGCAACGTTCACAAAGACTCCACCAAAACTCAAAGATCCAGGTTATTTTACTATTCCTTGTAGAATTGGTGATATTACATTTAAAAATGCTTTGTGTGATATAGGTGCAAGTGTGAGTTTAATGCCTTATTTCATATACTAGAAGATAGATGTTGGTGATTTGAAGCCTACTACCATGTGTCTTTCTATGGCAGATAAATCTATTAAGTATCCACTTGGTGTGCTTGAGAATGTATCTACTAATGTGGGTAAGTTTATTATTCCTGTAGATTTTGTTGTGATGGACATGGAGGAAGACCCCAAAATTCTTATATTATTGGGGAGGCCATTTTTGGTGACTACGGGAGTGGTCATTGACACGAAAAATGGTAAAATTAAGATGGAAGTGAATATGAGTCCATTGTTTTTTATGTCTTTAAGATAATTAAGACAACACCACCTATTGAAGTTTGTGA
The DNA here is from genome assembly GCA_949673435.1 of Macaranga tanarius. Taxonomy (NCBI): domain Eukaryota; kingdom Viridiplantae; phylum Streptophyta; class Magnoliopsida; order Malpighiales; family Euphorbiaceae; genus Macaranga; species Macaranga tanarius. The sequence continues at coordinate 5,670 of CATIWO010571528.1, read as the reverse complement.
AAGGATTAATTCACTTGATATCATTGATGAATGCGTGAATGATGTTGTACATGAGTGTTTGGGTCAAGACCCTTTGGCAATTTGTATGTCACAATGGGCTGATGAGAAACATTCCAATAAGGAGGTTGTGGCTTCTGTAAGAATGTTGGAATTAACTATATATGCTTTTCTTTATAGGCGTCAAAGATATAAGCTACTAAGGAAGGAGGATGATCCTATGCCTTCATCACCAAGTGAAGGTCCTAACTTGGAACTTAAGCCTTTGCCTTCCACCCTAAGGTACGCATTTCTTGATTCTAAATCTCATTTTCCTTTTATTGTCAATTCTATATTACCCAATGATAAGGTAAATGCCTTATGTAATGTGTTAAATAAACATAAGGGTGTAATAGGATATTCAATTAATGATTTAAAAGGACAAAGCCCAACTATTTGCATTCATAGAATCCTATTAAAGGATGATGCCAAGCCTACCATAGAAGCACAAAGGAGGCCAAATCCCACTCTTAAGGTAGTGGTTAGAAAGGAAGTGATTAAGTTGCTTGATGATGGGATCATATATTCCATTAGTGATAGTAAATGGGTAAGCCCCATTCAAGTTGTTCCTAAAAAGGGTGGCTTGACCGTTGTGCAAAATGAACATAATGATTTAGTGCCTACTAGGACTATCATGGCTTAGCGTATATGTATTGACTATAGGAAACTAAATAAATCAACTAGGAATGATCATTTTCCATTGCCTTCTATTGATCAAGTCCTAGAGAGATTAGCAAATTTTTCTTATTTTTGTTATCTAGATGGGCTTAGTGGCTTTTATCAAATTCTTATTCACCCCGAAGACCAAGCTAAGACTACTTTTACTTATCCATATTGTACTTTTTCCTTTAGGCACATGCCTTTTGTCTTATGCAATGCTCCCGTAACTTTCCAAAGATCTATGTTTTCAATATTTAGTGATTTAATAGATGATTGTGTGGAGGTTTTCATGGATGATTTCAGCGTTTATGGATCAAACTTTGCAAATTGTTTAGAAAATCTCTCTAAAGTTCCTGATAGGTGTAAGGAGCATGGACTAGTACTCAATTAGGAGAAGTGCCACTTCGTGGCACAAAAAGGGATTATTCTTGTGATTTTAGTCTCACAAAAAGGTATTGGAGTTGATAGAGCAAAGATATAAGTCATTGCTAATTTGCCACCTCCAAAGTGTGTTAAAGATATAAGGAGCTTTCTTGGAGATGTGGGTTCTTATAGAAGATTCATCCAGGATTTTTCCAAGATAGTAAAGCCATTATACAAGCTACTTGCCAAAAAGTCTATTTTTGAGTTTGATGATGCATGCATAGATGCATTTGGAACTTTGAAGAAAGCTCTTACTTTAGTAGTGATTTTGCAACCACCTAATTGGGAGCAACCATTTGAAATCATGTGTGATGCAAGTAATTTTACGGTTGGGGCTGTTTTAGGACAAAGAAAAGAAGGCAAGCCTTATGTAATCTACTATGCTAGTAAGCTACTTGATGGTGCTCAAATTAATTATACAACCACGGAAATAGAGTTTCTTGCTATTGTTTATGCATTTGACAAGTTTAGAGCATATTTTGTAGGGAAAAAGGTCATTGTGTATTCTGACCATATTGCCCTCAAGTATCTTCTAAGTAAGAAAGATGCAAAACGTAGGCTTTTAAAGTGGATTCTAATGCTTCAAGAGTTTGATTAGGAAGTGAGAGATAAGAAAGAAAGTGAGAACCTCATTGCAAATCATCTATTAAGGTTGGATCAAGAGGGATTACATAAGAATGATGATGGTGTGCCAATTAATAAGTCATTTCATGGTGAATATCTTCTTACTTTGGTATTTAAAGAACTTCCATAGTTTGCGAATTTTGCAAACAATCTTATGAGTGGTGTTCTTCCTTATAGTCTAGATTATCGCCAAAAGAAGAAATTTTTACATGATAGTAAGTTCTATTATTAGGAGGAACCATTGCTTTACAAGAGATATGGAGATGGTTTGATTAGAAGATGCATTCCTCAAAATGAAGTTTAAGATGTTTTGAGATATTGTCATTCCTTGGATGTAGGTGGACACTTTAGTGCATCAAAAACAGCTTCTAAGGTACTTCAATCAGGTTTTTGGTCGCTTATTTTATTTAAGGATGTTAGAGATTTTGTGCTTACATGTGATAAGTGCTAAAGAATAGTAATATATCTATGAAAATGAGTTGCCTTGGGAAGGAATTCTTGAAGTTAAAATTTTTGAAGTTTGGGGTATAGACTTCATGGGTCCTTTTGCTAGTTCTTTAGGCTACAAGTATATATTAGTTATGGTAGATTATGTCTCAAATTGGGTGGAAGCAATAACAACCATTACTAATGATGCAAAGGTTGTTAAGAAGATTCTTAAGAAAATTATTTTTCCAAGGTTTGGTACTCTTAGAGCATTAATTAGTGATGCTGGTCCACATTTTTGCACTCATGTGATTAAAGCTCTTTTGAAGAAATATGGGGTAACACACAAGGTTGCTACTCCATATAACGCACAAACAAGTGGACAAGTTGAGGTAAGTAATAGAGAGATTAAATGGATTCTTGAGAAAACAGTTTCTTCTTAAAGGAAAGATTGGGAATTGAAGTTAGATGATTCCTTATGGGCATATAAGACAGCCTTTAAAACACCCATTGGCCTTACTCCTTACCAATTGATCTATGGGAAGTCTTGTCACTTGCCCGTGGAACTTGAACAAAAGGCATATTAGGAAACAAGGGCTTTGAAATTTGATTTGAACAAAGCGGGTATGAAAAGATTACTTCAACTCAATGAATTGGAGGAATTGAGAATGAGTGCTTATGAAAATACGAAGTTGTATAAGGATCATACTAAATTGTGGCATAATAAGCATATAGCTAAGAAAGAATTTCATGAGGGAGAATTTATTCTACTTTACAATTCAAGATTGAAGTTATTTCCCGAAAACTTGAAGTCAAGATGGTCGGGTCCTTTCAAAGTTATCAAGGTTCATCCTTATGAAGTAATTACAATTTCTAATAATAAAGGAGAATTTTTCAAGGTGAATGGTCATCGTCTCAAGGCTTATTTAGTTGGTGAAGCAATTGATCATAGGGAGTCAATCTCTCTTTCCACACTTTAAGCTAGCAAAGGTATGGTCAAGCTATAGACCACTAAATATAGCAAGGTATTATTTTTCTATTTTCTTTATTTTCTTTTATTTTATGTCATTTTCCTTTTCTTTATTGCAATTGTTTGAACCACATTGTAATATTAGTAGTATTTCTTTTCTTAGTAGTATTTATTTATTTTATTATTATTTTAAGTTTATTAGCATTTTTCCATTAACTTATATTTTATACATTAATTTTTCTTTACATTTTTATTTTATATGTTTTCCTTTACTAATTTACACATACACATTATTTTCTTTTATTTAGTAGTTATTTTTATTTTAAATTATAATTTATAATATTTACTTTTAAAAAAATTTATTATTTGTGCTTCGGCTCTGTGCCAAGTTGTGCCCTTGTGTCGACTCGTAATAGAGCCGTATAGTGCCGACTCGACCCTAAGTCCGTGTCGACTCGTAACAGAGCCTAGGCGTGCCGAGACGACATAGGGTGCTGACTTGTGCCCTTTTCCTACACATACACAATTTTGTCTTTTTGTTTGCATGCTTTCTTTTCATTCTAATTTATATTCTTCAATCTATTTATTTTACATTGATAATTATTACCTTTTGTCTCTCTTTTATTTTGTTTTCTTTCTATAACAACTCCTAAAATTTGAATTATTTTGAAAAGTCATGTCCTTTCCCAATAAAGGACATAACCTTTCACATTTTTCATAACCTTTTGTCTTCTACTCATTTATAACTTCTTTGACTCTTGATTTTTTTTATTCATTTATTACATTTTTATTAATTCTTTCACTTTTCTTTTCTCTATATGCTACGCTTTTTTCTTCCTTGTTTCCACCTTTCTTTTTCACTTTTATTTTTTATTTCCTCTTTACCACCTTCCTTCTCTCATTTACAAAGCACTCCTTATCTCATTTTCTTCTTCCCCAACCGAAGCCACCATTCCATTTTTCTTCTTATTTTTCTTTTTATTTGTTTCTTTCCTTTGTTTTATTTTCTTCTTTCACTCTAAACCGAACCTACCACCAATTTACTTCTCCATTTTCTTTACACCAACTTGAAATAGGTAAGACCAAGGGCTCTTCATCTTCAAGGCCAATAAAGGATCACCAAGATGAGGAGGAGCATCAAGAGGAGAACTTGTCACTCACCTACAAAGCTAAGTTTCCTATCATTTCCCATGAAGAATGTGATATATTTACTACTCTTAAGTTTAGAGAAATTGTTCTTTGCAAGTATATTCCTTCTTTATTGAATCAAGATGTTGGCATGGATGAATCTTTTAATCAACTATTGACTAATTGTGAACTGATAGCATGTAAAATAGCATAGTCATTAGGGTCATTTTGTTGACTTTTTCTTTAATTTGCATTTGCATTCTATTTAATTATTGTATTATTGTTGTTATTTTTGTGCTTTTATGTTGTTTGTCTGATTTGTAGGTCTTTTTAAGCTAATCTCATGCTTCAAGGTGCATTTGATTGCATTGGAGTGAAGATTGGGGTCTAAAAAGCCAAGTGAAGTGAACAAGGAGGCGTGTCGACTCATTCCCATGGTGCCGAGTCATGACAACAAGTAATGGTGCCAAATCATCCCTTGGTGCTGAGTCATCCCATGCTTCCCGAGCCAAGCCAAGTAGAGTGGTGCCTGAAGGAAATGGAGATCAAAGCAACCAAATATGCAAAATTTTTAAAAATTTTGGAAGTGTGCAACACTTGCATCAAGTTTGAATCCATTCCATGACACAAGATCCAAATCACATTCAATTTACATAACTAACAAATCATGCATCATGGATAATATTTTAGCAACAATCAAAAAGACATGTAATCATATTACAAGCCCTACATACTAAGAGTTAAGCAACACTTATAAAACTCCCAAGTTTGTAGAACGCTCGATAAGCTTTGATTGTTGCGATCCACTAGCTCCGATTTTCCCAAACGTGAAACCTCTAGCTTGAAACACACGGATTGCACTTGGTTGATTTTTGAGATTAATAAAGCTCTCTGCACAAGCCTCTCTATGAATGACCCAAGAGCTTATGAAAGCTTCTTTAATCTTCAAGTATAGAACTTAAAGCTACCCTCCCAAAGAAGATGGTTTTTGATCTTGTACAACACTTGTACAAATTTGGCTTTAGGTTGGAGAGATCACAACTCTTGTGATGTGTTTTTTTCTTTTAGAATAACCAACTCTCTCAATTGCCTTAACCAAAAATTCAAGCAAGCAAGAAGCAAGAAGATGTCTCTACAACTTCTCTTCTTTTTTTATAATACTAACTGAAAGTATGGTTGGCTAAGACCTTCTCAATGAAAGACTTAGGAGAGGCTACCTATATTCTCGGGATTCGAGTCTATAGAGATAGATCGAAGAGAATGATAGGCTTATCTCAAAGTCTTTACTTGGAAAAGGTGTTGCAGAGGTTCAACATGCTTGATTCCAAGAGGGGATTGTTACCATTTAGGCATGGTATCCACCTTTCCAAGACGATGTCTCCCAAAACATCTGAGGAAATGGC
>CATIWO010571469.1:0-33232 GCA_949673435.1 Macaranga tanarius | reverse complement strand
AAAACATGTTAGAGGTTACACATATTCATTCTCTTCAATTCTATAACATCATTTGTGCTTACTTAGTTCTTTGTATAATCATCTTTATTCTTGTTGAGAGAGTTGGCTTTGTGTGTAGAGTTAGGAACTTTTCATCTACTCTTTCTTTGGGGATTAAAGAATTGGGTAGTAAAGTTCTTACTCTTGTTGGTTTGTGTTGATCTATATCAAAACACATTGATTGTGAAGGTTTTGGAGTGAGCCTTGAAAACTCTTGTTATTGGTTTTGTGTTGAGCCAAGAAAAATACTCTTGTTTATATAGTTCGAGTTGAGCTCTAAAACTCATCTTGTTATAACACAATCAAATAATAAGATTGGTATTGGTGTTGGTGTTGAAAATCCTAACTTGGGAATAAGTTAGGTGGAGACGTAGGATTGTTGATAATCCGAACTCCTTAAATATCTTGTGTTGTGGATTAAAATTGTTGATTTAATTTCTGTTTCTTTAATTATTATTTTGTCACCCTATTCACCCCCCCCCCCTCTAGGGCTTTTCACGGTGCATTTCGATTGTTGTGTTCCTATCAATCAACGAGGATGCGAGAAATGGGCAATTGTCGAAAATCCTAAGACAAATGGTCTCCGAAGCTGAAGGTTAATGTTGATGCCTCAATTTGCCTAGTAACAGGGAATACAAGTCTTAAATGTGTCATCAGGAATTCGGTAGTGTAGGTAGTTCTATCTACTAGCTACAATCTTCAGGGGTCCTAGCAAGTCGATAATGCAAAAGTTGTGGTGGTGCTCTTTGGTATGAAAGTGGCTTCTTCAGCGGGAATAACAGATATCATGGTGGAAAGCGATGCACTTGTGGTGATTAATATTCTTCATGATTCTTTTCATTGTCTAGCTCCTATATTTGCAGTAGTTCAGAACATTCAAGGTCTTTCAGTTCTATTTTCAAATGTTTCTTTTAATTTTAGTCCCCATAGTTGCAATAAAAGTGCCCATAGTTTAGTTTGTTGGGCACATACTTTGTCTTCTAAGGTCATTTTGTATGCCTTCACTCCTTCTGGTGCTGTTGAGTTTATGCAGGAGTATAGCTTGTCTCTTGTTTAATGTTTAATAGAAGGGATAAGTACAAAAAAGTACCTTGTGGTTAGAAGTTTTTTTCACTTAAAGGACTGTGATATTTTTCGTAACATTTAGGGATTTGTGGTTTCATTTTCTAACATTTTAAGATCTTCTCAATTAATATTGTCATTATTTTATATCAAAATGTTAATATAACACTAAATTTCATTAATAAAAATATTTTACATGTGATTTACCATCAATATAACTATTTAGATACTTTTAAAAGTATTATATATTTATTTTAAACATTATTTCTTTTTATTCCTAATAAAATTAAAAATACATTTTATTTTTATTTTTGTAAACTTATTTTAGTCGGTTAAATGATAAACCACTTAATAAATAATTTTATAATTAAATATTCATCTTATTTTAACATTACATCATATATTTTTAATAATATTACTAATTAAGGTACTAAAATGCAAGTAAAATTAAACTACATACCCCTAAATATTATGAAAAATACCACAGTCTTTTAAGTAAAAAAGTGTCTAACCACATGGTACTTTTTTGTACTTATCCCTTAATAGAATTCTTTTTCATAAAAAAAAAACATTACAATAAAAATGCACCAGAACAAAAGCTCACACAAATTATTAAATTTCTTATTACTATTTTTCAATCTTGTTGATAGATCTTTTTTGATTTGCAAATTGGTCATCCATACACTTCACTCAATGAATTTATTTAGCTATAAATTAACTCTATGTTCTTTAAATTAATCCGATTGCAAAAATACTAGTAAAAATTTCACAACAAGGAGAGATGTAAAATTCCATAAATGGGAAACCACAAAAATTCTATTAAGGATGATAACTTCATTATAGAAAATTAAAAAATTTTAATCAACAAAAAAACTAGAGTTGTATATTTATTCAATACAAAAAGAATAAAAAGCAAATAAAATAGAAATAAAAATGATCACTGCCGATAAAAATGATCGATGGTAGCCAAAATGAAAATTTTAAAAAAATAAAAAATAAAAAAAGAAGCAGCTAGGGCAGAAAATTGTCCTTGCGCATTTCCTAATTGACAACTAATTGAATCATAAAAATTAGGTGTATGATAAATAAAAATTTGAGGAAATTTCAGAAAAATGCCTGTTTGACCAAGCGTCTTTCTTTTTTAGTCCGGCCCATTTTATTTTTTCATAACTAATTTTTGGAGTTTCATATTTGGCCTGGCTTCTTTTTGTTTTTCATTTATGGTCTTTTTTTGTTTATCAGGGGTTTCCAATCAGTTTTTACGTTATAGTCATTTCGTTTTCTTCATCTTTATCTGCTCTTTATTCTCTTTGTTCTTCTTTTCAATTTTTTCTTGTTTTCATTTTCTTAAGAAGTTTTTTATTGTTGATTTGAGTTGTTATGGCAAAAGATAGTAGTGATTTTATTTCCAAGAAACCACATTCTTCTCCTTCGTCTCGAAAGAAGTTGGATATAGATTCTCTGTTATCTAAAATGATCATTTTGTCTAAAAAAAGGAAGAACGATGGTGAATCTAAAAAAAAGAAGTACAGTGTTTCTAAGAAGATGAAGAAGTTGTCCTATACTGAAAGCTCTGCTAAAAGATCTGATACTGGCTATAAGTTATATTTTAATTTTTAGATTTTTTGTTGCTTGTTGTTGCTGTATATGTTATTGTAGTTTTTTTTCTTTTTGTTGCTTGTTTTGATTTTTAGGTTTTTTGTTGCTTTATCGTTGATTTTTGTTTCTTGTTGTTGTTGATGTATATGTTGTTGTAGGTTTGTTTCTTTTTGTTGCTTGTTTGGATTTTTATGGTTCTTTTTGTTGGTTTTTGTTGCTTTTTATTTTGTATTAGGTTTAAGAAAATTTTTGGATAAGATTTGTTTCTTTTTATTTTGTGAAGAGTTTGGTACAGAGAAGAGTAAGGTACAGAGAAGAGTAAATTGTTTGTTGTTTCTTTTTGTTGCTTTTGTCATTTTTTATGTTATTTCAGATAGAGAAGGATAAATTTTCTTTTGTTTCTTTTTGTTTCTTCTTTATTTCTTTTTTGTTTCTTCTTCTTTTTTTTTTGTTTCTTTTTGTTTCTTCTTATTTCTTTTTTTTTTCTGTGTATTGCATATTATTATTTTATTTCTTTTCATTTCTTTTTGTTGCTTGTTTTGATTTTTTAATGTAATTGTCATTATTTATTTTAGAAATGGGAGTATTTTATTAAGCCAAATGAGTATTTTATGAGTAGGATGGCATGTTGTGTGAATGAGAATGTATTTTTACATTTGAAGGAGAAGTTGACATTTCAATGGCTTTGTTAGAAGCACAATAGCTATAATTTTAATCCTCACAATCGTGAGCTATATCCTCACGATTGTGATAATACTATTTACTGTAAGAGCTGAAGAATGCATTTACTGAAGAAGGAGAAGAAAAGAAGGTTAAATTCTACATTTCTAAGAGCTAGTTTTTATTGCTTTAAGTATAAAATAGCTCTTGAATATACATTTATGCGGTTAAGAAGTTTGTTGAGTTAGTTAATTGCTTTGTCAATAAATGGATTTCAATTGTTCTTTGTAATCTTAAAAAATTTCATTAACTCTTTTGAGAGTTGGGTTGTGTGTAAAAATAGAATTCTACTTTTACTCATTTTTTAGGTTAAGGTAGGGGAAGTGAGGATTAAATTCTCTTTTTGGTATAAGTGTTAGATATTTAAAACACTTGGAATTTGATTTTGGTTTGAGTTGAGCTAAGAGAAACTCATTGTAAGGTTAGAGTTAAGTCAAGAAAAGCTTTTTATTATATCAATCTTGTAAATAAGATTAGTGTAAGTGGTTGAAAATTCTAACTTAGGGAGAAGTTAGATAGACGAGTAGGATTTTGATAATCCAAACAACTATAACCAAGTGTGTTCTTTACCTGATCTTGATTTAGTTCTTATTCCTACTCTTGTCTCTCTAAATTAACCATTAATCCTTTAATCAACTTTCATAAATTTTAATTAGCCCTATTCACCCTCCTCTAGGGCTACTTTCAATTACTTACATTTAATTTTTCTTCTTGTGTTTAAATCCATGACATTCATGACCAACAATATATTTTCTACTTTGCCTAGCATAATTTTCTCTTAGACTCCTTATTGTCTATTCAGGTTATGTCTTTTCCTTCCCTTTGCAGGTCCTTCTACAGGAGGTAAGTTACATGTATTCAATAAGTTAATTAAGGTTGTCAAGGTGGATTATTAATGGTGCTCTAACTTGAAAATGGTTATGAAGATGCTACTGTTGTAGTCTTAGTAACAGGTGTTGTGGTCTTAGCACCACATGGTGTTTTTTCAGGATGCACAGGTTGGTCAAAATGTGTATTTTCAGCTACGGTATTTTAGGATACTAATTCCATTTTTTAATTTCTTATAGCACTCTCATGTAAGTAATTGGAGAAGCTTGACACATGGAAGCATTAGCTTAATATTTATTATCTATATGTTAGTATTAATAATCATTCAAAACTAAATAAAAAAGAAAAACCTGGTTTCTTTATTAAAATAGCCACCTATTATGTCTTGCCTTATGACATAATCCACACTTCTGTTTAAGCCTTTTTCCTAGTCAATTTACCACTATTACTATTGCTATTACTTGTAGGATTTAGTTCATTGGATGCTTTGACCCTCTTTATTTTAGGTCTGCCACATATTTTGATCTGAGGTGGTAGTTTAAAAAGGCTAGTATTGTTCACACTTTATAAACCTCTTTTCAGGTAAAAGTAGCACTGGACATTAATATGTAGGTTAGTGGACTTATAGTACTACGTAAAAATAACTTACATGGGGTTGATTTTAGAGTGATACATTGCACATATTTCATAAGCACATGGGATTTATGTTAAATCCTATGACCTATACATATAGAGTTGTCTGTTAAGGAATACTATATGCTTGTTGCTCCTTCCTCAATATTATAACCCACATCACCATTGAAAACTGCATTACATCTAACTATATTTTCTTTATTGTCTTGAAACATGTGCATGCAATTTAAATTCCACTTATTGAACCACTTTTTAACCATTAATTTATTATATTTGATCTTGTTCATGGCTTAAAGTCTAATTTCTTTAAGCATGCTAACAATGGGCTCATGTCTTGCTCCAATAATCTAAGAGTTGAAACACTTTGTAATGTTATTGTTAACCATGTAGCTTTTGCATCTGATACTAAAGTATACTCTGCACCAGTTGTGTAGAGGATACTTTAGAAGGTCTTTAATTGCTTTCTTGCTTAGTTCACCCAATTTTAATACGTTATCTTTCTTGCTTAGTTCACCCAATTTTAATTGATTTCTTGCTTAGTTCACCTAATTTTAATATGTTATCTTTAAATTCCTCTTCATAAGTATTCCATGTAGAAATTGTAATTTTTTTCTTAACTCTCCTCCTCCTCATCTCTTTGACCAGTTTTCAAGAATGTCTTGCACACCAATGGTGCTCAACTTATGGCAATACATTTAATAGTCCCTAGAACAAATAAATAACATGAGATATACACACTTATTAACTTATAAATTTGAACAATATAGACAAATATGAAAAATATTGAATCCAAATGTTCACTATTTGTATATTAGAAATTACTATTAAAGTATATCCATCTCCTAGATTAAGTCTTGAGCTAACCAACGTAAAAACTATTTCTAGTTGTTTGTATTTTTTTTATAAATTACAACCCAAGCAATAAGCACCATTTGGTCATCTCCATCTATGCTAACTGTAAATAGAAGTTTCCCCTTGTAAAACTCCTTTAAAAAATAACCACCCAAACTAATGATTAGTTTGCATCCTGCCTTACAGCACCCCCTCCAAGCATTAAAAGAAACAAGTATTCTTCTAAAAACCCTCTTAATTTCTTTTAATGCTTCTTTTAAAAGTTCAATATTAGCTTTACTTATAGGATTATTCCATTTTAAAATAGCAATATAAGCTTCTAAATAGCCAAACTTAACTCTAAAACTACCATCAAGCTCTTAAATTACCTTTCTTTTTGCCCTCTTATACTTGAACAAACTAACATTTATTTTCAAAACATCCTCATCTTCTTTCTTCATGTTTGTTACTTTAAGAGCAAGATTCTTATACATTATGTTCTTAAAATGTTTTTCTAAAAACATTATATGTATTACTAAAAAGTGCAAAGTCCATTTAATACCTATGCTTTGGTTTCAGAGTTTTCACAAACAAGCCTGGGTTCTCACCTTCTTTTGATATGAACAACAGAAATGGGCATCCTGCTTCATTAATGCATTTTAATATAATCCTATATATTTTATTTATGTTGATTTTTAACTTCTTTTCTAAAGCAATAGCACATGTTACTATTGCTTCCCTTGCTTATATAGCAATAACAAAGACTATTCCTAACATGAAATGAGCTTGCCCCCTATCATATTTCACTCTCTCCTTAAGGGATGTATTGTCAGCTGCTTTCTCTTCTTCATCACTACCATCACTATCCTTACTTGCATTTTCATTATCAGCCTTAGACTACCCCACTTCTTCTTACTCACTTATATATTTAGGAACATAAGTGGTGTAAACATTATCATTTTCACTATAACCTACACCACTAGGATAGTTACAACTAAATTGTTTACTCACATCAACATTATGATCTTATGTACCTACCTCTGCATTTGCATATATTGGATCTACATTTGCAGCTATATTTACTTACTCTACATCCACATTTACAACTCCAATATTTATATTTGCAATTCTAGTGTCTACATTTCCTTTAACTCTATTTTCTACCTTTACCTCTCTACTTAAAGGATGATATTCTAATGGAAGGATTTGAGTTTCAAAATAAGATAAATTTGTTTCATGATTAGCATAGAATTCTATATCTTCTACCTAACTATTATTTGTTATGTAGCTTAAAACTTTTCTAGTAGTTTTGTCATTATGCACTAAGAATAATCCATCCATCAGATTCTTTCCTGGCTCAAGCATAAATATGTTCTTAACATTTGTATACCCTAATGTTTTCTAATATTTAAAAAGAGTGTCTCTATAATTCATGAAATCATGAATAAAATCATAAAGCATATCAACAACCTCATTAATGCATAAGAGCTCATCATTTTCACCCAGCTCCCATTTACCCCATAGTTAAATATTAAATCTATAGTGTACACCATATTGCCACAACAAAAAAGAGAAAATAAAAAAAATTTATATGTCTTTTTCTCTGTAAAATTACTTTGCATGTAAAGAATAAAGAATCCAAGAAATAATGGAAATGGATAATATAAAAACCATATAAATGTAACTATATGGCATAAAAAAATAACACTTTTATACAAAGAAATATTAGAATAAATCAATCCCCAATATTTTATTAACAAATAAAAAAAATCAACTAAAATCCCTGTTATTTTTTTTACCTATTATGTAGCAATGGTAGGGCAAACAAACAACTCCAATGATAACTTTAATCCATAGAAAAAAGATTGGTTACTTCAAAAGCTAAGGATTTGATTTAGGAAAAGTTTTAATTTTCTTCTTAGATTAATGTTACGAGTAAGAGATTTTTCTCTAAAAGCGATAAATCCAACTGGAAAAGGAGACATGAAGGTGATGTGGCAATTAGTGATAAACTATGGACCTATCTCACTTTACATGATCGCCACTTCAACTCAATATAAATAGCTTTTTATTTTCAAATGTTCTGTTGTTATTGAATGGGCCTAATGATAATGTAAAACTTAAATATATGTTTAAAAGGTTCAAAAAAAACTATGGGGCAAATGTACTCCTCGATATAAACATTAGGGGTGAAAATGCACATTTGCCCCATAAAAGTAATCCTTCTATACTTTATGCTATAGAATAATAGGCAACAAAAAATAATCAATATCATTATCAAAGTCAAAATTTATTATTTCTTAATTACTTTAAACTATTTCATTATCGTGGCAGTATAAAATATAAAGAATCTAATTTACTATCTGTAGCCTCTATTTGTTTTATGAACCTATAGGTCCACTATGATTAAAATTGAGTACAAATTATTAATATTCATAATACCTTATAGCTTGTTAAAAAAAGAATAATTTAATAACACCCCCTAAGATTTGCCCTAACTCAATACGTCGTCCACTCATTTTCGAAAGTGAATTTAACATCCCCTTAGTTAATGGCTGCTACATGAGCTTTGAAATAATAATGGCATAATTTATAAATTTAATAATATATTAGGAGTAGTTATAAATTTTTATCTAAATTAATATTTCTTTTTGATGAAAAGGGGAAATAGTTAACGTAATTAAACCTAAGGGGTGTTTAACTTACTTTTCAATATAAGGGGATAAAGTAGTAAGTTAAGACAAATTTGAAGGAGGCGGTTAGTAAATTACCCAAAAAATATTTAGTCAATCAAAATGAACTTTAAGTTAATATATTTTGAAAGAAAAATTTACATTTGAAAACAGAAATAATTTTTTCTTAGAGTTACAATTAACAATTTCAAGTTCAGTAGATGCTTTATTCATAGGGGTATAGACGAGACGAGCCAAACCAAAATGAATTTTTTAAAGTTTAGTCTAGGCTCAAGAAAAATTAAACAAACTTAAGCTAAAAAAAAATTTTATTTTAGAGTTCAAGCTCAGATTGAAAAAATGGAGAAAAAATAAATTATGAATCTTTTTATGAGCCTACTAATGAGTTTAAGTCACTATATTTAATTAATATAAATAAATAAAACTAAATCAATAATAAAATATTTTAAAAGATAAATTTTGAGTCTTGAGCATGTTTATGAGTTAGCTTATGAGCCTTTTTAACGAGTTTGTTTGCAAGTTTAAAAAAGTTGAGCATTAATGAGCTCGAACTCAGCTTGTTTATCAAATGGGCTCTGAAATACAAGTTGGGCTTAACTCGTTTGATAAATAAATAATTTAAAATGAACTTTTTTAAGTTGTTCAGCTTGTTTATACTCTTATTTATTCATAGTTATTATATCATAAGAATTCAAGAGAGATACATGGGCTGAATTGAACTAATTATAATAAATAAAAGTGAAAAAGTTCATAATCATGTCCCTTTGTTGTTTGAATTGATTGTCTATCAGTAGTTGTGCACTTGTTAGAAAAAGATTTTTCATTTTCAATATATGTGGATCTAAGACATTGATTGTGAGTAGGTTTTGAAGTTAGGTTAGGAATCTTTATCTGTAGTTGATTTAATGATGAATAAGTAGCCCAAACTAACTACTTGTGCATCAGTTTTGTAAAGATGAAATCAAAAGCAGTTTGGTTAGGTTTCTTAATGTATTAACCAACTGAGGGAGTGATTACGAGTATCTCAAAAACATCATCCTTCTGAAGCTGATGTCGACCTACAATATAAAATAAAAAAATGAGTTGAATGGGCTTTTGGCTATGGAAGAAAATATATGGCACCAATATTTGAAGGTTGTATGGCTAATTAATGGCAAATAAAATACTGGGTATTTCCATAGGGAGACTTTAATGAGATATCATTATAATCATATTGTTCAGTTGTGAGATGATGAGGATAATTAGCAGTTGATTTATTCAACCAACGGATAGGTTGTTACTAGTTATTTTGCTAAAATCTTTAAGACTACTACACCTTTGGATACATACACTTCCTTGGTTCATTGATCCTTACCAGCATTTTTTATTAGTTACTAATGGCTGTTCACTAACCATGCAAATAACTAAAATATTGAATAAATTTATGCTAAACTATCCATAGAGGAGGAAGCGAAAGGAGGGCTAATACTCGAGGGTGATGAAACTCATGATTTTGATAAGGGACTAAAATGGGTGTCTAGTAAGAAGATTGTTGATAGACAAGTTCATCAACTTCAAAACAATAAAGAATATGTTAATGGTACTATGGAGACATGTAATGTATGTTTATGTTAAGGAGGTAACCTCAGGTCCTTATATATTTCAATTCTTTCATGAAATTGACATGATACGAGTGCTTCAAAATGACTCATGGTTCTTTGACAATCATATGCTATTGTCCATCATTTGAAAGATAATGAATAACCTAGCCAAATTGCTTTAAACCATGCAACTTTCTAGGTATAGGTTCACAACCTGCCTGTAGGGTTCATGTCAGAGAGGGTAGCATATGATATTGGAAATTACAATTTAACTTATTTGGAATTTGATCTAAATAATTTTAAAGACACATGATAAAATTACCTTCACATCATAGTGGAGTTAAATGTCAGAGAACCACTTAAAAAGAGAATGAGAATCAAGAAGAATGGAGAACAATGGTTATGAATAGAATTTAAATATGAAATTAATGGTAAATTAGGCTATTCAAAAAGATTTTGTTTAAAGCTATTTGAACCTAAAAATGACAATTCTAATAAAGTTTATTGATTTTGGATGCGAGCACTTGGTAAACGATCACAAAACCAAATCGATGAAAAGCATCTGAGAAATAAAGCTCCGGTGATGGAGGAAAATGATGAGATGATGGAAATGAATGTTATCAGGAAATATAATAGCATAAGGCTGTAATCATAGGTAATATCAGTTATAGCCCAGATTACGGGTCAGTTAACACATGTAAAAAAGGTAGTGACAAGGAATATAGAAGTAACAATAAAGGCAAGTAGTAAATTACTCAATTAGTGGGAGATGTTATAATTAATGATAATTCACATATCTCATGATTAATGGTAACAAAGGTACAAAAGTAGGACTAAAAATTTAGTTGAGCTAGTTACAATTAATGATGGCTTTATTAATTTCCATCTCGAAGGACAAGCTTTAAAAAATAATTAAATAGTGGGACCTGTCACACAGGCCTTTTGAGCCCTATGAGTGTTCTTAGTTGGAACTATTGTGGATCCACAAACAGTTCAAGTATGATGAGATTTAATTATTCTTAAGAAGCCCACAATAATAATTTTGATTAAGACATTGACAATGTATCAAAAACTTAAAGGGATTAAAAAATATTAGTATCTGAAGGCATGTTTATAGTGGATTATATGGGCCATAGCATAAGCTTGGCATTGTTATGGAAGGAAGCTAACTTAGCTATATTGTTAGAGTTCTCTTATAATTATATAGATGTAATTTTTCATGTTCCTCATGCAAAGCCATCACGATTAATTGGTTTCTATGGCTATTCTAAGAGAAGTCATCGATAAGGGACTTGAAAATTGATAAAAAAAAGTTATCAACAAGCTCAACTCTTCCCTAGTGCTATATTAGAGACTATAATGATCTTTTTTACGCTTTTGAGAAGAGAGGAAGAAATCATCATCCATCATTGCTTATTTCTAATTTTCATAGGGTAGTAGAGGATTTAGAATTACATGATTTACAAATGGATGGATATCAGTTTAATTGGGATAGAGGAAGAGGAAGAAATCACTGGGTTTAAAAGAAACTAGATTGAGCCTTAGTAACTCAGGATCAGACGAAATACTTTCCTAATACAAGTTTGTTGTGTGTCTTAACCTCTTATTCAGACCATTCTCCCATCTTTATGGATCCAAATCTATCTTATAGCATTTCTAAGAAATTTTAGTACATACTTAAGAATCTTTGGCTTAAAGAGGAGGGTATTTACAATATTATGAGACCCAAGGCATTCAAGAGAAAATATAAACCTGTGGAAAAGCAGTTCATGATTAAGAAAAGAACATCGGTGGCAATTTTAACAAAAGATTAAAAGAAAGCAAAGATGATATCAATATATTAAATTTTAAAAGGGATAAAAGGTTCAGGAATTTGCTTAAACCCAAAAATAGTATAATTGAATTTTAATGCACCAATTTAATTACTAAAAATAGAGAGCTGAACAATATTGGATTCAAAAAGGGGATAAAAATTTGCATTTTTTATTCCTATGTTTCAAACAAAAAGAAAAAGAATTCCATCAATAGGAAAGGGCTAGATGGTCGGTAATTACAAGGAAAGATTGTTTGGGGTCATTGTAACACCCGCATTTTAGGATACCTATTCCTTCCTTATGTATTGTATTTTATACATAGTAGAATAGTGGATTTAATTTAAGTATGGGCATGTTTATGAATTGTAGAGAGGGAGTTAATTGTATAGAAAATTGGGATTAAATTATCACAATAGAAAGTTGTGGGTTATTATGTAATAATCTCATTTCATTAAGGGAGAGGATGGATATTGTGGAGATAATTGTATAATTATCTAAATAATAATAATTATTATTATATATGTTATAATTATGTATTAATTAGAGGACACCTAAGGAGGGGAAAATAGAGGTTTTTGATTGGTGGAGATGTGTGTGTGTGTGTGTGTATATGTGAGTGCATAGGTGTAGAGTATTGGAGAAGGAGAGACGAGAGTGATTATTGATAGATTTTAAGAGCTTTTGGTCTTACACAAGCTATTAAGCAATAGTTTTTAGGAAGCTTTAAGATGTCTATAAGCAATTGGAACATCAATTGGTAAGCTATTTGTGCATAATTGTTGATTTTAGTTAAGTTGTATTTATTGTAAATTTATGCTCTGTTTTCCTGAAACTTCAGCCTCTATGTTTTTGTTATAACTAGAGCTGTAGAGCTCCAAATCTAGTTTTGTTTAATTTTAAAGAAACTTCAGAGAGTACTCTACAACTTCCATGTTTGGAGTTTGAGCTAAATATGCTGTTAGGATGGTCATATAGGGCCAGACATATTATTTCTCATTCTGTCACTCTGAGTGACATGATATTGTTATAAATTTCATAATTAATTCTATACATGTGATAATTGTGTGATTTTAGTTGAGAATAAAAGTAGACTCATATATGTGGAGTTTTTATGAACTTAGTAATTATAGAATGTGTCTATAATTTTTTAGAGTATTATGAACTTTATACATCAAACATACCAGCAGTAGTATATAGACTGGTTTATGAATTTTCTTATGTGGTAGTTATATGGTGATATCTAGAGTTGTAGAACTCGAAAGTGAGCAAGGTTTGATGCTCTGGAAACTTTAAGGAGTCCTCTACCATTTTATATTTTGATATTGAGTTGAATTTGCTTCTAAGAGGGTCTAACAGAGCTTTACATTTTATTGATCACTCTAATTACCTATGTGACCCAATTTCAGTTAAAAATTCATAACTTATTATATATACATTCAAATTGAGTAATTTTGATTGGGAATTAAAATAAACTCATAATCCTAGCTTCTATATTAAAATGGAAGCCAAAGGATTTATGTGCATGATTTTAGAGCATATTATATTTAGATAATAAATTGTACTAATTGAGTTAAAGTGCAAGAATGATGAATTGTATGTGTGTTTGATTCATGATTATGTGTAGAAGTTTCAAGGGGCAAGAAAGATGTAATCAACTAGAGAAATTCTTCCTATTTAAAGTTAGAAAGTACCTTTGGTAAGTAGTTACTAATAAATTCTATAATTAGTTTTTCTTATGAATTAAAGTTATAATGATATATATGTATTACCTTGGTTAATTGAATAAATTATGAAATTCTTCATACATAGTGGATTAGATGAGTTGTGCTCTTTAGAATTATTAATAGTGCAATATGTGTATGAAGATTGAGCATTAGATTTGAAAAATATACATGATGTGAAGATTAATCTGGATACATTGTGTAACATTTGTGTCCTTAGGATAGGATTATTGAGATTTATTAATAGTTTGAAGTTTGATCTAATATGTTTAAGTTATTTTTAGAGGAAATTGTATTTAAAGGAATTAGTGAGTAATAAAAGAAAAAATATAAAGTTGGATTAAATTGAAAAAGAAATAAGGACTTAAGTGAAAGAAAGAAAGTAGGAGGATTTGTGGATGAAGAAAAGAAAAAAGAAGGACCAAAATGGAAAAAGGGAGTAAAGAAAAGAAAGTTGGCTTCTGCAGAAGGAGGAAACCGAAAGGAAGAGAAGAAGAAGGGAAGAGAAAGAAGAAAAGAAGAGGAGAGGAAGCTCTGAAGAAGGAGAATTCAAATTTCAGCAAGGAAAATAATAAATCTAGCTGGAGAAATCAGTGAGTGGCTTCAAATTCAAACTATGTGTTTCTGTTTATTTTGGAAATAATGTAAAAACCTAGGGTTTTCAATTTTAATTCTATATCTAGAATGATTTTGGTGGTTTTTAGGGAGTTTGACAGTGTATTGAAGTGTTATGCATGATATATGAACAATTGGTATAGTTAAATCGAGATTTGGGTCAAAATTCTGTAACTTTTCATTCTAAATCGCGCGTTCCAGAAGAATAGAGGCGTATGTCTATTCGTACAGGCGTACGTCTGCCCATGGGGAGGCGAGCACCTCATGGCACCTCAAAATAAGGCTCACGCCTCTAAGAATAGAGGCGGGCACCCCTATGCTTGGGGCGTGCACCTTTGCACAGAGGTGGGCGCCCTTGTGCTTGGGGTGTATGCCTTTGTGACTCAGGCACGTGCCCTTGTGCCCTATTTCGTGACCCGTTTGGCTGTAAACTTCAATTTTTTGAATAGTATCTTGAACCGAAGATTGGAATAATGTACTAGAACATAAAAATGATTGAAAAATACTTCCAATTGATGAACACTCGAATTTGGATGGTCGAGATGCGTAGCTTTACTTAAGGAGGACCTAACTTTCGGCATCGGATGAGTCACGGGGCCCGTAATATATCAAATCGAAGCTAACTCAGAGATCTATATGGCTATTACCAGGGAACCTGATGAACCCCATTTTGATATTCAAATTCGATCATTTAGGCCTCCGTTTGGAACTTTAAAGTTTTAGTTGCAATTATAGTCTTAAGTGTGTATGGCACTAAAAGTGAGAGATCCCATGTATGAGGCATGGCAGAATTAGGTAGTTGTATATAGTCAAAGCCTAGGGCCGAATACACATACCACCATTTAAGGTGTAAATCCATATCGAGAACATGGTAACTATGGTAAGTGTGTATAACCGTGGCCGGAGACCGGACACACATGTTACCATGCAGATGTGATTGGGTAAATATGTATAGTCATTGCTTGGAGCCGAACACATGTTACCATATAAATACGAGATGGTAAATATGTACGGTTGTTGCTTGTTGCCGAGTACATATGTTACTATATATGAGTATATCTGATGCTTGGGGCCGGATACATATGGTAAGTGTGCATAACTGTTGCCTGGGGCCGGATGCATATGTTATCTTATAAATTTACGATGATAAGTATGTATAGCCATTGCCAAGGGCTGGGTACACGTATGGATAGTTGTTGCCAGGGTCCGGGTATATACCTTATCTTATAGATGTAAGACTACATCTAGATATATGTAGAGCTGTTGCCTAGGGCTAGATATATATATATATATCAAATTAGATTGACATTTGAGTCATTATGAGCTTAAGTACTGATCACACTTAAGTAGCAGTACCTTGAGTATTGAATATAAATAAATACTTGCGAGATAGTATAGCATTGAATTACCCTACGCTTATAATCACATGTATGGGTATATAATATTTTTAAATAAATAGATTATGAATGAATGGTATATGTTGATGATGATCTTATTATGAGCCTGGTTAAGCATATTATAGAAGGATATATTGTAGCGTGGTTAGTTGTTTCATTTATCGATTGATCTTTTAGTATATTACCTAAGTTATATAAGAATTGCTTTGCGGTTGAAATTCTAGTCATATAGGTGAGAGGTCGGTAAGTATCGATTCATTTCACTTACAAGATCAGTGTGAAAAGGAGTTACTAGAATGGTTGATATAATAATATTTTGTGTGGGTAAGAGAAGTTGATAAGCTATTTGAGAAAAAGTTATAGTGTATTTAGCTAAATTATTTACTATACATGCCAGTAATATTTTATGGAAAATAAAAAGGAATTTTGAGGGATAACTCAGGATCGTATCCGAATGTGGTTATTTTTGAATAATACGATTATTTGAATCTGCTTAAAGTATTTTAAATTCATTTGATTATTATTGCTGAAACTATCGCAAAGTGAATTAAAAAGATTTTCTTATGATAGAAATGAAAGTAATATTTTTTATCCACTCACTGGGTAATTTCCGTATGAAATTACTCACACTCTTTTGTTTAAAAATTTTTCAGCATAGGTGTTTGTATCTGCTTAGCTAGCAGCTGAGAAATGACAGGTGTAGTGGACCACACCGATAAAGAAGATGGAGATTCTAGAAGTATTAGAGAATGACATAGGAAAATTATTATGTAATAGAATATCAAACTCAAAATTATATAAAGAGTAATTAGTTCATTCCTAATTAAGTTTAGTATTTACTGCAAGTAACATTATTGTTAAGAGATTCTTTCTGATTCTAGAAGTAATGCCTTTATTATCATTAATTCCTTAGTTATGTGTACTAATGGAGTAAATAGTAGTGAGGGTATTACACATTATGATTTTAGCAATGCTTATGTATTACCAATAATAGTATATGTGTATGATTAATATAAAATCATAGTGAGAAAAGAAAATGATATTTTAATTTATTATGAATGTTATCCTTGTGGTGTATGAATAAAGAAATGAGATATTCTTATGATAAAGTCTTGTGTGCAATGAATGAGTTATGATTTATAAGTTGTGTTATAAAGTGTTAATGATGGTATAGGTAGGCTACAAGTGGATTATAAATTAAATACCACGTGAGGTTAATATATGCATTATGAATGTGAATGTCTATGATAAGCATGAGATGTGTTGGTATTGAAAATTGTAATTATATATGTGCTATGAACTATGTAAATGAATGAGGTAAGCATATAATGTGGAATGTAACTTATATTATTTGGTGTATGTTGGAAAGGAGAGGATTGATGGAAAATGTTGATATATGAATTATGTGTATGAGGAATGTGATGAAATGTGTTAATGGTACACTTTATATGTTTGTAAATGTGAGGATTTTGGATTGGTGAAAATGTGGTAGCATTGTAAAAGTTATGTAATGTTTTACAAGAAGGTGAAATAAGTGAGGAAATGATGATGTGTGAGAAAGTATGTTGAGTGAAAACTAAGCCGGGCGGATAATCTTCACTGATTGTGTATGATGGGAAAGCTGAGCTGGGCAGATAGCTACCCATGATTGATATGTATGGAGTGAGACTGAGCCGGGCGGATAGTCTCACTAAAGGGCCATATATATATGAGATTGTGATTGTAAGTATGATAAGCCAGTGAGGCTAAGTGTGAGGCGATTACATGAGAATGGATCCGACTGGATATTGAACAATGAGAATGAAATATGAATGTGTGAATTCTTGCAATTATATGAATTGGTTATGAATACCAAATATATTGTTAAATGTGATTATGCGGATACTAAACGGTGTGTGGCTACGTATGAACCTTGAAATTAAGTATGGGAATGGAATAACATATGAATGTGCTATTGATAACATTAAAAATGAATATGGTGGTTATAGAGGTGTGTTGATATTTACACATGTATGTTTATAAATGTTAACTTTCTAATTATGATAGTGAGTTGTGGAATGGTTTTGCGTTACTTGGAATGTTGTGATTTATTGTATATGTTACACCCAAATAAATGAGTTTTTGGTGTTTGTGTATACTTTTGAAGTGTTTTGGAGTTGATCAACACTTTTGACACGATTGTGTGTCTTTAACACACGGCTGTGTGCATTTTCTGCACGGCCGTGTGTGCTTAGTGTGAGGAGTGCAGAACTCAGGAATGGTCATGTGCATTTTTGGAACGACCGTGTGTGATCAGTGGGAGAAATTCAAAGTTCAGGTACGGCCGTGTGCAGTTTTTACACACCCGTGCGCAACCTGATTAACAGCAAACTCCTTATAGTTTGGTGTGTATTAAAATTTTATGTTTCCTTAATTAGTTCTTGAGAAGATCTTTATATAATTATTTTTAGTAGCTACTTATTGAGTTGTAAGCTCATTCCTTTATAATTATTTTCTTTTTCAGGATAAGCGATAGTTAAGTTGATGTCTGCATACAATAGGGATACCAGGTGGGCCAGTGACGAGTCCGGTGCATATATAACTAGAATTTTTCTTTCATTCATTCTAAATATTTATATTCAAATATTTTAATATGTAATGCTATAAACTTTTATGTTAATGGTGAAATATATATTTTTATTGCGAAATTTTTTTGATTGTACCACGTGTTTAAGTGTACTTTAGGAGTGTTACAGTCGTGGTGGATTATTTTACTCAATTATTGTCGTTTTTAAGTGTTGATGATATAGAGATTCTAAATTGCATGTAATGTAGAGTAAGTAAAAAGCATAATCACAATGGAACTTTAGGTCCAGATGGAAAGAGCCCGACTTTTTATCAAAATATTTAGAATATTATGGGTAAGAATGTGATCTCAGCTTGCAAAAAATTTATTAATGATTGCCAATTTCTACTAGGTCTAAAAAATACTAGTATTGCACTAATTCCAAAATAATATAGCTTGACAACTATGATAGATATTCGACCCATTTCTTTGTGTAATGTGTCGTATAAAATTGTTGCTAAGACTCTAGCCAATCACCTCAAGCTCATCCTCTCAAGTATTGTTTCTTAAGAGAAAATAAATGCGTAAGGGTAAGGATGGGATCATAACTCTTAAAATGGATATTAATAAAGTCTATGATTGAACAAAATGGCTTTTCATACAATATTTTCTAATCAAACTTGTCTTTTATTCTCAATGGGTCAAGTTAATGATGTTTTGTGCTTCAACAATTAGATTCTCAATATGGCAGCAAGGGATAGAGCTTGGTCCTATTATTCCTCAACAAGGTTTAAGACAAAAAGATTCACTTTCTCCATATCTCTTTATTCTTTGAGCAAAAGGGTTAAGTGCTATTTTAAAGAAGAAAGCAAATGTAAGGTTAATTCATGGTTATAAAGTTACTAGAGGTGCTCCTCCTATCTCTCATCTTTTATTTGCAGATGATTATTTATTTCCTCTAAAGTTAGTGAACATGAAATAAAAATCATTAAGAATATTATGCTATTTTATGAGAAGGCATCAAAACAGGTTATGAACTTCTATAACTCTTCAATATTCTTTAGCTCCAATGTTAAGGAAGATCGAAGGCAGTTAATTCATAGTTTGTTGACTATTCAAGAGATTCCTAGTCAAGACCATTACTTAAGGCGGCCCTTTCTAGTTGGTCGTGAGACAAAAAGATTTTTTTATTCATCACGGATAAAATATGGTGAAATATTCATGGTTAGAAGCAGAAAATCTCTCTTGTGCAAGGAAAGAAATCTTAATGAAGTTTATTTTGCAAGTGATCCTGAACTATGTCATGAACATCTTTTTTATTCAAGTTGATATGTGTGATGAGCTCAAAATGATGTTAAATTCCTTCTGGTAGGATAATATGAAAAGAGAGCATAGAGGAATCAATTAGCTTTTAAAGGGATAAGTTGTATACTCCAAAAAAAATTTGATGTAATGAATTTTAAAAAGATTTAGGATTTTTAATATATCCATGTTAAGCAAGCAAGGTTGGTGTTTCATAATGGAACCAAATTCCTTAGTGTCTCGTATCTACAAAGCTAGATATTTTCCAAGGAGTAACTATTTACAAGCTTTTTTATGATCAAATCTTGGTTTTATTTAGAGAAGTGTTTTGTTAGCCCAAAAATAGTTAAGAAAGATATCAGGATTCGTATAGGTAATGGGTGCTCCATCTCAGTACATAATAACCCATACCTTCCTGGCAAAGAAAATTGTTTCATATCATTCAAGTTAGGAGAAGAGCGTAAGTAGGTCTCTATTAACAATCTCATAGTTCCTGATAATGCTCAATAGGATCGAGATCTCATAACTGACTTATTCAATGCAATAAATAGGGAGCTTATCTTTAAAAATCCCTTGAGCTTCTGAAACATTCAAGATGAGTGGTACGAGATTAGGGATAAACAAGGCCATTTTATAGTGAAAAGTAGCTACAATTTTCTATAGAACATAAATTATAACAACCAGAATAACATGACAATATAAAGCTCTCTGTAAGCTAAAAATTCCTCTTAAAGTCAAAGTACATGTCTAGAGGGAAAACCTTTAATGCTCTGCTTATAGTAGATAACCTGAGAAGCAAATACCTAGATGTGCCAAATTTGTGTCTAGTTTGTAAGCAAGAGGATGAATTTGTATTACACAGTATGGTGTACTACACTATAGTATACAGTGTTAGTACGCAGTTGCTCTAAATATCTCAGAATATAAGGTGTCGAGTTTTAAACAATGGATGAGATATGTTTCCAATATATACAACAAGGAAAAATGTAGTGTTGTGTCAATGATTTGCTGGAAAGTATGGTATAATAGAAATGGTATTGTTTAGTCTAAAAAACATTTATTGGTGACATAGATTCTCAATGAGGCAAGTAACTTTCTTAATCGATAGTGTATGATATCACCATGTTATAATGCATCAGGGGTTAGAGATAAATAATGAGTTAGGATCAGTTTGCTGGCAAAAACCATTAGGGAATGGATTGAAGCTCGATATGGATGCAACTGTATTTCTTCAAAACAACATGATAGGTGTGGGTTGTATCATCAAAGATTCGATAAGAAGGATGATAAGATCTCGATCCTGCTCTCTAACACAATTATTTACCCTAAAGGAGGCTGAAGCCTTGGGAGTGCGTGAAGCTTTGTGCTAGATTAAAGTACATAAAAAATCAACTATCATTATTGAAATAGATGCTTTAGAGATATACGAAGCCATGGTTACTAATATGTCAGACTAAACTGTTGTAGGAGCGTTTAATGGATGAATGTAGAAATTTTAGTGAATGAGATGAATGATGTATCTTTTAATTTTGTTCATAGATCTGTGAATAAGTTAGCTCATGAAATAGCAAGAGCTTCATATTCTTTGACATGTCATGGGGAGTGGGTAGAACAACCTCCCTTCTTTAATTATTTCATCTGTTATACTTTACTTTTTGATATTCAATATAAGATATTTACAGTTTACAGCTTCTAAAAAAAGTAAAATACTTTACTTTCTGATGTTCAATATAAGATATTTATAGTTTACAGCTTCTAAAAAAAGTAAAATTACATATATAAAAATTGTTTGTTAAAAAATATTTAATTTCAGAGCTTTACATTACAAATTTTGCATAATATTTGATTGTAAATTTATTAAATAAACAATTTTTATATGTTAAAAATTAAATATTATGCAATCAAATATTATTGCATAATATTTATTAAATTATTTATTTTTAGAAGTTATAAGATTTATTTGCAAAAAAAAAAAAAAAAAAAAAAAAAAAAAAACCTGTTTTGACATTGAAGTTGGCACTTGGTTGGAGCGCCAATTTCCACAATTTTTACTTATAATTAATAAAATAAAATTTAGTGAAATTTTTACTTAAATTATTTGATAAAAAATTAAATAAAAAAACTAATTAACCTTTAAACTTAGAATTATATTCTGTAGTTTTAATGTATATAAGAGTATTTATTATTTAATAAAAATTTTATAAGTTTATAGTTGAATTAAAATAATTAAATTATATTGTTGAAAGTTTATTTGTTTTACAATAAATGATAAAAAAATTATTTTTATTATGCAGAATATAGCCGTTGGACCTCCTATAAAGAAAAATAGTTTATTTCATAGACGATTATATCATAAATATAGAATGTTTTTAGAGGGGAATAAAATATACTAATATAGTATTAAAATGTAACTGCTAACGTATACAGTGCATGTCTCCATTACCTTTACACATAAAACTAAAATAAGATTTCTTTAAAAAAAAAAAAAAAATTGATTTTCCCATAATATATAGAGAAAATTACATAAAAAAATGCTAACCTTTTGGGTATGTATAAATTAAACCTCATTCAATTTTTTCTGTCAAATTAAACCACAATATTTCAAAAGTTATCAAAATTAGCTCTCCGTTAAAATTTATTTAACGGACAGCTGACGTGTCCGTTAGTGAAGCCCATTTTTTTGACACGTGGAACCTACAAGTGCCGAGTGGATTTAAGTAATTACATAAAAAAACTATAACCTTTTGTTAAACTTGCAAAATAAACCCTAATAAAATAGTCAAATAATTTTAATTAAAAAAATTTGTAAATTTTATTAAATTATTAGAATAATTTTAATAAAATAAATAATAGAAATGAGTGTGAGATTCAATATTTTCTTATCAATAAAATATTATTAAATATTTAAAAATTTCATAAAAATATAAAACATAATGTAACATATATTTTAAAATCAAAAAATATAAAAATATGAAAATTAAAAAAATATGCTGAAAAGTGGATAAATTATTTTTGAGTTTAATTACACTCCAATTTGATAAAATTAAAATAAAAACTAATTTATAACAAAATTTATTGTTTATTATTATATTTATATATTCTATTATAAAAATTTCCTCACTATATTTTTTGAATTTTTCATTTTTTTATATTTTAAAATTTTCCTATTTTTATTGTAAAAGCATAAATAAGACACTTTTTATAATATAATAAAAAAATATAAAGATAAAAATAAGTTTTTGTTTTGTTATAAATTAGTTTTAGTTTTAGTTTTATTAAATTGGAGTGGAATTAATTTTAAAAAATAATTTTATTAGTTAACAATAGTGGTATCTTCTTTTTTTAGTACATTTTTTGAATTTTCTTATATTTTTATTTTAAAATATATGTTTAAATATGTTTTATATTTTTATGAAATTTTTAAATATTTAAGAATATTTTATTACTAATAAAGTATTGAATCTCACACTCGTTTCTATTATTTGTTTTATTGAAATTATTCTAATAATTTAATAAATTTTAAATTTTTTAATTAAAATTATTCGACTATTTTATTAGGGTTTATTTTGCAAGTTTAACAAAAGATTAGGGTTCTTTATGTAATTACTCAACTCTACTTAGCATCTGTAGGTCCCACTTGTCAGAAAATGGACTTCACTAATGGAAACGTCAGCTGTCCGTTAAAGGAAATCTAACGAATGACTAATTTTGATACCTTTTGAAATATTAGGGTTTAATTTAACAAAAAAAAATTAAATAAAATTTAATTTGTAAATACCTAAAAGGTTAGGGTTTTTAATATAATTTTTCCTAATATGGTATAAAAAAATTTGGTGGAGTGATTATAAATATGGGTAATATTGCCAATCTATCATGTGGTGGCCCTTTTTTCTTCAACGAATACTTGCATGCAGAGTACTCACATTTAAAGGCACCAAAAGTTTAGGCAAAATTAGAGAAAAAAACCAAACTATTGTTAGAAACATTCACATAGTGCTATCAATTAAACACGCTTTCCTATATATATTTACTTCCTTAATCAACTTTCATACTCCCATAGTACCATACATCTTTTTTTTTTTTTCTACCTTTTTTTTTTCTTTTCATAATCAAAATTGCAGGAAACAAAATCCCAAAAGTTTCTATAACTTCCTAAATAGCCAATCTGCTTTTTATTATTTTCTTTGAGATCAAATCACTATTTTTCTTTTATTTTTTTTTTCCTCTCCAAGATTTTCACTATATATAGGCAAAGGAATTAAGGCATATAACTTTTGTATTGCAAAACAAAGTTTTCTTATCTAGTTTTGTTATTTTGATTTTTAAATATGGCTTCTCAAGCATGTCTTTGCCTTGTCTTTGCTTTGTTTGCTTGCCTTTTCATGACTTCTTCTTTTGCCTACACCTTCTATGTTGGCGGCAAAGATGGTTGGGTTACAAACCCATCTGAGAACTACAATCATTGGGCTGGCAGAAATCGATTCTCAGTTAATGACACACTTGGTAAGTTTATTTTCTTGATTTTCATGTGATTTGGGTTGCTGGGTGTTTGTTGTTTTATACAGTAGTGTTGAAATCATCATGTTTTTTCTCTTCTTTGTTTTGCAGTCTTTAAATCGAAGAGTGGATCAAGCGCTGTTTTGTTAGTGAATAAAGATGACTACTATAATTGCAACACAAAGAATCCTATAAAGAGTTTGAATTCTGGCACATCTGTTTTCCAGTTTGATCGTTCTGGTCCTCTCTTTTTCATTACTGGTAATCAGGAAAATTGTCAAAAAGGACAAAGATTGACCGTTGTAGTTTTGGCTATTAGACCAAAACCAGTAAAAGAATCACCTAAAACCCCTGCACCAAGTGTCCCACCACACCCTCCCGCTATATCACCTAAATCATCTTCTTCTCCTCCTCCATTAGCTCAATCTCCTACTTCTCCTTCACCAATAGCGAAGACACCATCTTTGGCTCCAACACTGTCCCCTAAATCTCCTAAGACGCAGTCTCCATCTTTGGCCCCAACTCCAGCACTGTCTCCTAAATCTCCCAAGACCCAGCCTCCATTTTTGGCCCCAACACCAGCACTGTCTCCTAAATCTCCCAAGACCCAATCTCCATTTTTGGCTCCAACACCATCACTGTCCCCAAAATCTCCAAAGGCAAAGACACCATCTTTGTCACCAACTCCATCTGCAATATCACCATCAGCATTATCTCCAACAAATGCACCTTCACCAGCAGTAGCTCAAGCACCATACTCTTCTTCATCTCCGTCTCCAACAGCAGCAGAAGTTCCTGTTTCTTCGCCATCTTCCTCTCCAGTTCCATCCACAGCAACAAATGAACCATCGGCGACTCCTGAGTCAGGACCAGTGTCAGAACCGTCATCATCACCGGCTAATGGTACCTCAGCAAATGTCAATACTCCAGCTCCATCTGGGTCTGGTTCATGGTCCTTAACTCCTTCACTTATGGTCTCTGTTATTGGCAGTTTTATTCTTGGTTCATATCTTTTGGGAGTTTAATTTTATTGATCAGTTTGGGTTTATGATTTTTTTTTGGGAGTTTTATGGTTTTTATATTTTTACAGACCTTTATTTATTGGTTTTGCTCATATCCATGTTTGTCATACAAGTTATTTTATGCTTGACTTTGATTTGTTTGTGCATTAATTTATGTGATCTCTATTTTTTCTTCAAATAATATTTATGTTAATTAATTAATTTTTTTTTCAAAGTTTGGATATACATGATAATTTTATTGTTTTAATGGTTTTTTTAAGTTGTATATATTTTTTAATTTTGGATATATAAATTTCTAGATAACACATTTGAAACTATAAAAATACTTATCATTTGTCTACTAATTGAATACACGCCATATCACTAACCATTTCAATTTTTATTTCTTAAATTTAATTAGGAGGAAAATTTTATCCCCTATAAAAATAGTTTAATTATTAATTTGACTACTCAACTATGAGAATATTATTAGAGTTGAATTCAAAATTTTTTAATTCTAACAAAATTTTAACTATTAGACTACACAACTTTTAACATCCACATTTTCATGTCCTAAAAGTTACAATTTTTTTTTTTTTTTTGGTTCCTAATTATTACGAAGCACACGTTAAACTTATAATCACATGTCAAACCTAAAGCGATTCAACTCATGCGTTGCCAAATCTGTTGATTTCATTTAAAAGCATGCATGCACCAAACATACTTTATGCTTAACACATAATTAGGCCTGCCAACTTTGCAAGGTAGTGCATCGCCTAGCAACCCAGTTGGCATCCCTCTCACGGGAAGCATTCTTTAGCGATTTTGATCAAATATTAATTAGAGAACCAAACTAGTCATACCTTTTCTAAAGATGAATACAAAATTTTATTAGAGATGGAATTTTTGTAATAGTAAGTGCTTTCTCTTTATATATGTTTAATTGGTTTCTATTTATTGTGGCAAGAATCATTATTATAGCTCGTGCAGGTAAACCTTTTTGCCAATAAGGTCCACAAAGCATAAAGGTCCCAACACTTTTGTGATATGATTTTTACTGATGCTGCTCTCTAATTTTTGGGCACTATTTTAAGAAGCTGAATCTGACTTTTGTGATATGATTTTTTTAAAAATCTGAGAGTTTATTAACTCTCAACAGTTTATTATGTGTTTTAAAAAATCAGCGACTTGTAGTTGGTATTTGGGCCAATCAGCAGCTGATATGATCAGCTCTAAAATTGGAACTTTTTATAAATTGTTCATAGAAATTTTTACGAGTAGACAAATTACTCCTTACTAAGTGTAGAGAATAATAATGATAAAAATGAGAAAATTATGTTTGTGTGTTTCATGTTTTTAATATCCTCTCATTACCTGAAATGATTTCCCCTAACTTCATTTTTTCAAAGTTTTCAAGTTTGCAGTTGAATAGAGGGATAATAAGACCATAATTAAGTTTTATAATTTTTTAATTTTCATAATTAAATTATAAAAATATTAACAGATGAGTACTATAAATTTTTAAAAATTATTTTTATTAGTTCTATCTGTCAGTTAAAATAATTTTTTGTTAGTTAATTTTTAATATTTACATTTAGTTCTTAAAATTTTTAAAAATATATATAATTTTGATATTTTAGAAATTTAATTATTTTTATTAGTATTTTATAAAATCCAATAGTTTTTAAATAATTATAATACAATTTTAAAACATTAATAAATTATATGAAAATTATATTTAATTATACTTTAATTAAATAAAATTCATAATTAAAACTATTTAATTTAAATTATTTTCTCAAAATTACAAAAAAATAAAACTGTTTAACTTATCTTAAAAATAATGATTTAACTTAAAATAACAAAATTAAGTTTATAGTTGTTTAATACATTATAAATTTAAATTTAAATAAGAAATTAAGTATTAAATTTCTTATCTTGAATTTTAGTTTAATCATATATTTTTTTTTGGTTTAAAACTTTTAGTCTTTATGTAACTATGAATATATTACATCTTTTTTAAATACTAATAAAAATTAAATTTAAAATTTCAAAATTATAAATATTTTAAAAGTTTAAGAATTAAAATTAAAAATTAAACAACTAACTAATCACAAAAAATTTTAACTAATGAATTGGATTACGAAAAATAGCTGTTAAAATTTGTATTACTCATTTATTAATAATTTGTTGTAGAATTTAATTGTGAAAATCAAAAGCATTATATTGTGCCTTAAATAAAAAGAAAAACACTTTACTAAGATTCATCAAATAGTTCATATCATTTCTAAAATAAAATAAAATAAATTAGTATGACAATAAATACATAATAAAGTATTTATGTATTTTTTGACAAAATATATGATTATTTTTAATTAAAAAACTGTATTATGATAATTTATGATTGAATTTCTTATTTAAATTTGTTTAGTTATATCTAATATATTATTATAAATATAATTAGTGTCGGCTATTCATTTTTTAAACTTTTTTATGTACATTTATTTTACAAAAATTAATATAAAATTAATATTTTATATTAGTGCTAGTTTATGATAGAAAGTAATTATATATATTAATATAAAGAATTTACTTTTAGGAATTATTGTGATTTATCAAAAATTAATTTTTAATAAAATATAATTCTTCAAATAATATGAATTTTAGAAAACTGAAAAAAAAAACCGACTGAGTTACGGGTGCCACTGCCGCTCCTCTGATAAGGACATATAGTATGGACCGTACCATCAATAATTGTTGTAATAAAAAAATGAAAACAAAAATAAAAAAAATTATCAATAATTGCTCTTAGTTGCCGTTGAAAATATGCCAAATGTAAAAGGAGAGACCAACAAAATTAGCTACTCAAGTGACAAACAAAATTAGCTATTCAGCATTATTGCATTCCGGTTCAAATCCTCAACCCATAAAATAATAAGGACAATTTTTTTTTTTTTTTTTTTTTTTTCCTGCAGTTCAAGCAGGAGGAAATTCCTGCTTACCCTCATGTGGCAGCATCTAAAGGCTGCACGTAGAAGTGTGAAGTTAAAGCGCTTTTCTATTTCGAATTGTGTGGAAGCTGAAAGCTTATACTTTTCGTCTTCCATTTAGAAAGTTATATTTGGATATTTATCCTTTTATTTTTATTTTTATTTTTTTTAATTGCATTTGATCGTATTTTAAATAGTTCAACATTTATAAATTTTTTTAGAAAAAAAAAAATTTTATTTTTAGAAAAATGATGAAATAGTCAATATATTTATTGATAGTATGGGTGAACAAAAATCGGGAAATAAGAAATTATAAATCTTCGAAATTATACTAAATTTTGAAATTTTAAAAATAAAACTTTTAGTATCACCCAAAATTTTAAAATCACTATACCGCATCATTTCATCAGTATAGTTTAGTATGAAATTTTGGGTCTCTTGAAACGATTCAGTATTGTACGGTTTAAAAATTTTCAAAAATTTAAACACTTTTAAAACTAAAAATTTATATTTTATATAAGGAAAATTATAACTAATTTTTTAAAAAAAATTACAAAAAAAATTCATCTAAAGTATAAATAAAAATATACCATCAAGTTATATCTAGTATGAATATTAATTTTTTAAAAAATATACATTTCAATATGTTTTTTTGTTAAATTAGTATTTAGTATGTATTTTAATAAGTAAATTTTAATTAATTAATTATATTTTGTTATAATTTAACTATATATTCAACATATAACAATAATTATAGATGATATATTATATTTTTAATTTATATTTAGAAATCAATTTATTTTTATTATAAATTTTAAACATATATATATTTGGTACTAGATTCGGTTCTCAGTTTGGAGATTTATAAAAATTCAAAATCTTAGTAAAGTATTCATCTAATTTGACTTGGTTCAATTTAGAACTAAAATTACTCAGTTTAGTACGATTTTAATACAATTTAGTTCAAAATTTCAGTATAATTCATAATTTTCTTGTTCTCGTGCTCAACGCTAATAGGTAATAATATTATGAAAAAATTAAAATTATTTTATTTTATTCATTTGAGTTGGAAAACACCTTTTTAAAAGGAGAAAAATTAGTTAGAAATGTTTCACCTATTTCGTTTAAAAAATATGTTGTATATCTTATACTTTTTGAAATTTGAAAAATTTTAAATAAGCCAAAATTATTAAATAAATTTTAATTTTATTGAAGAGGTGATGCTCCGGTCACAATTTCAATAGAATATTCTATCATTTTTCATATTTTGAAAAATAATTTTATTTTATTTTATTTTTAACTTTACATATTTTATTTTAATTAATTTGAGATTAAGTTTTAGTTTAGTTGAGTCAATTCACATTTTCTATTTCATTTTCTCTATTTTATAGCGTAATATTATTTTTTGTAATTTACTAACAATTAAAAATGTAATTAAAAGGGGCTATTTACCAAATTGTGGTTCAAAATTTTCAAAATTCCGTTTTTATGGTTGATTTTAAAAAAAATTCATTTTTTGTGGTTTGTTTTAAAAAAATTCCAAATTTATGGTTCGGTTTGACTGACCAAAATTTTTGACTTTTTTTAGGGGCCATTTCGCTTGTGGGAGTGGCGAAATGCCTTGACCGAACCGAACCGAATCGAACCGATCAGTTCGGTCGGTTACCAATTCGGTTCGGTTTAATTTTGGTTTTTAAAAATATATAACCGACTAGTTTGGTTCATTTTTGTTTGATTGTATAAAATATCATAATTTTTTTACAATACATGAATAGTAACATGTAAAATTGTACAAAAAGTTACTATTTTACTATTCATCAAATTACTGTTCCGACATCCATTTCCAACACAGCTTAGGTCAAAAAAATTCATGTAATTTTCTCATTGTCGTGGTATTTTTTTCCGAAATTTGAAAACCTAAATTGAACCAAACCAGTCGGTTATATATTTTTAAAAACCAAAATTAAACCGAACTAAATCGGTAACCGATCGAACCGGTCGGGTCGGTTTGATTCGGTCAAGGCATTTCGCCACTCCCACAGGCGAAATGGCCCCTAAAAAAAAGTTAAAAATTTTGGTCAGTCAAACCGAACCATAAATTTGGAATTTTTTTTAAAAAAAACCACAAAAGTTGAAATTTTTTTAAAATCAACCACAAAAAGGAAATTTACTAAATTTTAAACCTTAATTTAGTAAATAGCCCAATTAAAAGTAACTAAAAAATATAGAAGATTCTTACCTATATTGAGTGTATTACACTCAATAGTAGGATTTAAAAAATAATTTTTATTTTATCAGCCAAGTGTAAAACACTTAAGTGATATGTTTCAAAATTTACCATTACGTGTAATATATTTAATATAGGTAAGACTCTTCCAAAAAAAATATATAGAAAACTAAAATATTCAAACATCATTTCCTAAAAAAGAGAGGGCTACAAGTTATTTATTTATTTTTTTTTTACTTTAATGCAACTGAGAAAGAAAGAAATAAAATAATGAACTGCCACTTTTCCCACTACGCGGTGCGGCCCCTGAGTGCCACCACATCAGAATGAGTAACCCGGAATATCCTACTTGAACAGTTGAACTGCATAAAAAAAAAAAAAAAGTGGAAATAATAATAATAAGCGTGCAGTGAAAAAAATAGTAAATAAAAGAAATAAATAATAGGTACAAAAATTTCATGAAAAATCCAGAAAAATGAGATTTCACTATTATTAATAAAAATTAGCATATAATAGAGTTAGGACGGTTAAAATAAAATAATTCATATTCTTCACAAACCTTAATTTAGGTATAAATATATATAATTTAAGTAGAGAAAAAATAGAAAAAAGTAGGCTCAAATCCCAACGCATATCCTGCATGCTATACTGTTGTATTTTGTTGGAAAAATATCAGAAAAAGACCTGTTTGATCAGACTTTTTTCTTTTTTTGGTATGGTCTATTTTATTTTTTCATACTTGATTTTTACTTTTTTCAGTTTTGATCAACATTTCTTTTATCTTTCAAATCTCTACCACCTCTTCTTCTCCTCCATATTCTTCTTCTCCTCTTTTATCATAAAAAAAAAAAAAAAATTGCAGAAGATAATCCATCTCCATTAAAAGCCGTCATTTTCTCTATCGCTCTTGCAAGCTCTGAAAAAATAACACAAAAGCAGCAGCAACAACCCCTCTCTCTCTCTCTCCAAGAACAACAAGTAGAAGAAGAAGTAGAGGAACTCACAATGTAGCAACAGTTCTCAATCGGCAGTAGCAGCAGCACCAACAACATCATCTCTTCCTCTCCTTTTTCTCTCTGCTATCAGTAATTTCCGACAGCTATCTCTCACCTTTCATTCAAAATCCTAAACTCTTTCTCCTTCTCCTCCTTCGCTCCCATACTCGTCGCGCTGCCGTTTCTCTACTTCTGTTCTTCGATTTATAATTAAATTACCTTTTTAGTTATTTGTTTTCATTTTCTTCCTCCGATCTCTACTCTCTCTCAATCACTGTTTTTTATTCCTCTCTTTACTCTCACCTTCCCTCCAATGGCTGAGCGCATGCTCGATCTTCCCTATGATCTTCTCTCCTCTAAACCGTCTGATCACTCCTGGAACCCTAAAGGTACTTCTTCTTTTTTTCATTTATTGATCTGAACTATTACACTATTTATCTGCGCCTTATTTGGTTTAACTTATTCCATCTTTAATCTTTTATAAGCTGCTTGTGTGTTGATTGATCAGGTTTTTTTTTTTTAGAATAGATATCTACAATACATGATATGTTTATTGAAATTGTGAATTTCGTTAATGAGTAGTGGCTGCTCTATAATGGTTAATTTGTGTTGTGAGCTTTTTGGCAGATACAGAGTCATCTAATTTTGTTTGTTTGTTTATTTGTTATGGCAGCTAAAGCTTCTAGAAGTGATGAGGAAAAGCTTCATGTTGGATTGCATGATGACACCAAAGGTCTCTTACTTGATGCTCATTCAGTCGGTTAATATATTAGCTTGTGCTTGCATATTGTTAGCAATTTGCTACAATATGTAGCTAGGTGCTTGCATTGCAATATGCATTACAATTTCTTCACAGATACAAAGTAATGTTAGATGCTTTAAAGAAGACAGGACGCTCCATCTTTTTCTCTCTGTGTGAATAGTGTGGTGTCTTTGTGGTAGCTAGTTGTTTGTGTTTCAATGGTTTTTCTTTTTTCTTTAACTGAGTTGTCTTTTGTGGAGTTATGAACTTCACCATTGTCGCAGGTGGGTTGTTCTTAATGCTTTATATTTAATAACAAGCATGGCCATCATTTGTGCAGTTGACTTGATGAAACTAGGGACTACAATAATTCTGCGGAATGCTAAGATTGACATGTTCAAGGGTTCCATGAGGCTAGTTGTTGATAAATAGAGTTGCATAAATTTTTTTAACTTTATTAACATCTATTAGGATTATATTTAACGTCATTTAAATGCTTGAAGATATTGTTCACTTACTTTAATCTTGTGAAGAACCGGTGGAAACTCAACTTGGAATTGAAATATTCATGTTAATAGTAAAATTCCAGTTATATGTTATATTTATACTTCATCTTGTATATTTGTTAAATTGCTTATATTTTGTTATTTATTATTTCCTTCCATTCTCTGTCGTTATGAGAATATACTTGGATTTCTGCAAATCAACTATGCCTTGATGTTGATGTTTCTCAGCTTTGCACTTACCACTTGTTTTAGCCTAAAAAATATTATCCCTCACGTCAATAACATAATAGGTATAATACAGTAAAGAGATCGTCATCTAGTGTATGGATTATTTTTAAGTTTCCATTGTGTGTATCCAAAGAAAATTGAGAAAATTGAGAATTATTTTTTTCATAATTAATTAGAATTTTGAAATTAAATTAATTAAATTAAAAATTACCCATAGTATTCAATAATTATTTTTTCAATAAAAAATCAAA
The DNA here is from genome assembly GCA_949673435.1 of Macaranga tanarius. NCBI lineage: Eukaryota > Viridiplantae > Streptophyta > Magnoliopsida > Malpighiales > Euphorbiaceae > Macaranga > Macaranga tanarius. The sequence goes on along the minus strand of CATIWO010571469.1, from coordinate 416 downwards.
AAAATTATGAAATATATCAAATGAATTATTATTTTTATTATTGATACTAATAAAAGTAAAAATTATATTTATTGTCTTAATTTTATTATATTTGTTGTTTGTTGTTACTTGTTGCTTTTTTGTTGCTTTGTTGTTACTTTTTTGTTGCTTGTTGCTTTGTTGTTGCCTGTTGCTATGTTATTGCTTATTGCTTTGTTGTTAATTTTTGTTACTTATTGTTTTTTTGTTGCTTGTTGTTTTTTTGTTGCTTTGTTGTTTCTTTTTGTTACTTGTTATTTTTTTGTTGCTTTGTTGTTGCTTTTTGTTACTTATTGTTGCTTTTTTATAAAATGTCAAGAGTACTTTAAAAATAGAAAAAAATCTTGAGTATAAAAAAATATTGATAAAAAATAGTACCTTAAAAATAGAAAAAAAAA